>LPNX010241604.1:167390-194938 GCA_001517045.1 Pseudotsuga menziesii | reverse complement strand
ATATATATATATATATATATATTTAATATTTAAAATAGAAATTATTTATTTAAGAATAACAATAAAAATTAAAGTATTATAATGTCATCTTGCTATAATATAACTTATTTTAATCTATATATTTATAATGATAAAATATTTATATTTTTCCATTCGACCTTGCTTAGGTGGTTGGGATGAATGATGGTTATCCTTCCTACCTAAGTTCAATCTTTGCAAGTGACATATTGAGATTTTAAATGGTCATATTTGTTGCTCTTGTTGAGCCACCTTTCTAGCTACAATATCAGACCATCCCACATTCCTCGCAGAATGGTAAATGTAAGGAGCATAGATCTTCACTATGGCCACATGACAATTTTAAAATATTTATATAATTTTTAAAAAAAACTTTTATTTTAAAATTTTTAATATATAATGATTTCGTATAGTCTTAAGGCATTCCTTAGGTAAGGTCACCAATTTGAAACTTGATAGCCACCAATCTTATAACATAAAAATAAAAATAGAAATTAACCTAGATCCATCTTAAACCTAGATATATCAAGCACTAAAACAAATCCATTTTCTTTATATAAAAATAAAATAATATAACTCAATAAAAAAATAATCAAACATAAAAAACTATCTCAAACCAAAAAAACATTGAATATTTATAAAACCATTAGATTTAACTTTTGTACTAATTATAAATCCATTTTCTTTATATAAAAATAAAATAATATAACTCAATAAAAAAAAATCAAACATTAAAAAAAACTATCTCAAACCAAAAAAAAGCATTGAATATTTATAAAACCATTAAATTTAACTTTTGTACTAATTATATGTCCCATTCTTTCTAGCTTGTTCAACTCTAGGTCTTTTCAACTTTTGGGTCAATGCGTGAACGGTGCAGGTTTTTACTCTCACTATTGACTTATTCCACATTTTCCTTATCGGTTATAGAAAGAAGCTTTTCCACATGGTTAATGACCATTTCTAATTATTTTCAGTTCTATAATGTATAGAAATTATGATTATTGGTGATATAAGTATTATAATGAAAGTAAACTATATAATTTTTTGAAAAAATATCTTTGCAAAGTGTTTATAATTTAGTATAGAGAAATATGTATATACCAAAAATAAAAAATAATTAATATTTTTTATATTTGGGTTTATGAGATTAAAAAAACAAATAAAAATGACAAAAAAATCTATATATGTTCATAAAATAAAATGTAAAACCATATTGCCATAAAATGTAAAGCCAAATAAACGTGATTAAAAATATATTATCTTTTAAGAAATTGGATACCTCTTGATGTTTGATAAATCCACATTTAAGATAAATCTATGTTAATTCACTTACAAAAGATATAAAATATCTTATAAAAATTTATACCAAACATTTATTCACGAATAGCATATTACACTAACAACCACTTTAAATTTAATAGAAAAACAATCGTGTTTAAAAATGTACTCCTCTAAAACTACCATTATATTACACTTATACTTTGGGACATTGCATTCTTTGTATGATGTTAACCCAATAATGAATGAACATTAGAATCACCCAAACTCTAATATGCTTTTATAAGAATTTTATAAGAATTGTTGGTGTTGTTTTGACTGCTCCACGAGAATAGCGTAACACTATAGCTATCTTATGTGGCACAAAAGAATAACATAATACCGGCTATCTTGTTTGGCATTCTTCTTTGATATTTTTTTGAATCACCAATGTTAATCATCATTTCGAAAGTAATTTGAACAACTCTCAATGATGCTAAAGGAGGCATAACCATATCCATGTGGAGCACAATTATGTCAATCACTACATGGAAAAATCATTCCATCCAAGATTGTCAATTAACAGCTGGTATGTTCTTATTTTACCATCCCAATGAGTACCTTTTAACAAAGTATTTTTAAAAAAATGATGCTCAGACAGAAATGTATGCGAATTTTGAAGCAACTAAGTATGTGTATCTATGGATCGCATATAGCATTCCACAACTATACACTTTCAGAACTCTGCAACACCCTGCAATAACAAACTAATAAGCTTGGTGCCAATTGCATAGTTACTATTCTTTCCTTTGCTTTTAATACTCTTTTCACTGCTGCCCATTCTAGTCTACTTCGACTTTGAACAAACAAACCTACCTCGTTACAACAAACAATTAAAAACTTAGAGCAATACAATGCAAGTGGATCACTAATATTTTTGAAAGGCCCACAAAATCACATTTTTTTTTCTTGCGAATAGGTTGCCATATATTTTAATGGAAACTACATCTCATTAGAGTACAAATTCATGACCCATATCTTCAAGAAGAAGAAGAAGAGTACACTGAAAATGGAGAATACAAACAAGTATAGTGATGAATTTGCAGAATATCGAGCTGTTGGAATTAAGTAACACGAAAATTCCTGATCTTTGAATGTTTGCTAAAAGTATTCGACACACGAGATTCCAAAAAGCTATCCTCATTCTTTGGAGAGTTTTGGGGCACCGTTTCAGATTTATATACATGAGAGTATCTCAGTTGACTGTGAGGTGTTCATGAAAAAGGCGTGCTCACCCACATCAAATGCATGACCTGACTGATTCAGTAAAGTAAAGTGTATGAGATGCAACAGCATGCAACACTCTCTGTTGTTTGTGTCATATTTATTTTTTTCCATTTCTAATCATGCTCTTTCCACTCCTGCCCATTCCAGTCTTCTTTGATTTTAAACAAACAAACCTGCCACTGGTTGAATCTCGCTCAAAACCATTCATTTTTTCCTTACAAACTATGAGCCAATAAAACTTTGCAAACATATCAAATTTTTATACATTTTAACGAAAACTACCTCTTCAAACTCGTAAAAGTAAAAACTCAGCAAAATGGAGAATCCAAACAAGTATAGTGACGAATTTACTAAGAAGTGTTCCACACCAGATTCCAAAAAGGCAGGCAGAGCCTAGAAATCCTCATTCTTCAGAGAACTTTGGGGCACTGTTTCAGATTTATATAAATCAGAATATCTCAATTGGCTGAGGTGTTCATGAAAATAGTGTGCTCACGCACATCAAATCAAACTCGTGACCGTTAAATCAAGCGTACATGCTTATGGGATGAAGCAAACCGATTGTGTGATGGTCACTGAAATGGCCTCTTTGACCCTACAATTATGCTTTTGACGTCGTACAAATATTAAACAAATGAATTAATAAGTTTTGTTAATAAAAAAAAAATCACAAATATTATATATTCCTGAAACAAATGATTTGTTAACATATTTCAGAGATACATTAAAACATTATATACTTGTTATAAAATTATTTATAGATTCCAATTTTATTTATGAAAATGAATAAATGACTTACGGATTAGATATTTCTAAATTTTTTAACTTAAAATCCTTTCATATATATATATAATATATATTTTAAATAAAAGTAAACTAATCATTTTCCAAAACAGACAAACCAAATCATCATAATATTAAAAATCTCTTGTAACATTTAAAAATACTTTTATTCACTTAATCATTACAAACTAGCCATACACATTATGTCATTTGGAAGAATGCTATGTACTCTCCGAATTTCTTGTATGCCTCCCATTCGAACAACACATGTGATTTATTAAATATATCAGTTTTGACATAAAGTTGGGCTTCAATAAACGTGTCAACCAAATTCTATGGACGTTAATCTTAAGAGTGGGACGATTGTTAGCAAGCTCACGCCAAAGCAAAAATGAGATTAATTTTGCATAAGAAAGATTTAATTATTATCAATGTAACAACTTATAAAATTCCATAAATAATAAAAAATAAAAAAAATAATTTTTTTGTTGAGTGTTGAGAATCTATTTACGAATCAACACTTGGTTTACATAGCTTTTATGATTTAATGTAAATCCTACTTTCCATTTATCATCTTAGCTTATAAACAAAAAAATTTGTAAATCTAATACTTAACAACTAATTTATGATAACTCCATTTATGAAATACATAACACTATAATGGTATACAGTTTTACTTGTTTTCAAAATTTAAACAGTATGCTTGTCATAAGTTACAATTCGTATGCTATCTTGACTTACCATAAGATGGATTCACCGTGTTTTTATTGTTTTTAAGCCTTCTTTCTACAAACCCTATTTCGATGCGAGGCTTATAAGGATAAAGGCCTTACTTAGCTTATGTAATCTAATTTTTTTTTAACCTTGTATTAATGCACGTGTTTTCAGAGGAAGGGTTACCCCCCCTGCCTTCCAACCCTAAACAACCTAAGGTGCCAAGGGTGACATTCTAAAAACTAAGGGAAACAAAAGAGCTCATTCTAAACTATAGAGAAAGGGTGTCAAACATTAACCATGTGGAGGTAGGTTAAAGTTAAGGTGCCCACGTGAAAGGGCTTCGTGGTGCCATCCAGCTATAAAAGGAAAATAAAACCCTAAAGAAAAGCCAAGGGTTTAGTATTCTACATATTCTTCTATGTTGTGAGCTGGTGATGAGAATCGAGGGCTCTCGGCCCTTCAAACGCTCGACTCCATGATCTCCAAATTCCAATGTTTTCATCACCTCGCCGCCGGTCTTCAAATCTAGCACCGACTCCTTCACAGAGTTGTCACTACAGTTTCCTCTGCTCAGAAAAATTGTCGCTGAGGTAAGTTATTTCTTTGTTTTTGTTTGTTTCCAGTTTTGATGCCATTATAAAATAAAATGCCAAACTTCAAAAGTTTTTAACCGCCATCTTTTACTTGTATGGCAAGAAGTTTCGTTGGTTGCATTGGAAGACGCTAGTTCGAAAGAGTTTGGGTTGAGTTTGGTGGCAAAAGGTCTTGTTAAGACCTAAAAGCCTTGAACCCTAAGGTCCTCGATGGTGTGAAAAGATGAATGGGAAAGCTAAAACAAAGTTCTTTTGCTTTGTTTTAGTTTTTGGGAGATACAAGGCTATCTTAAAGCACCCTCCATTCGATGGTAAACACTTTCATTAATGGCAGAGATATATATGTTGTTTTTAGATGACTTAGGGCTATGCTAGGGTTTACATTTTAAAATCCTCCTTTTTGGTTACAAACCATGGAGTCTACATGGGAAGTTGGTTTACATTTGTTTTGTAATTAAAAAATACACTACTATAAAATTGTTTAGCAGAGTTTAAAGAAATTTAATTTCTTTGATTTCGCTTCTATCTTGGTTTAAAGCCTTTGTATTTATTCTGTATATTGTTTAAACCGTTTATAAATTTCGGAACTGCTCTGTATAAATGATATTCTGTTAGTTATTATTACTCGGTATAAAATTGATATTTTGTTTATTATTTAGTGAGTAAATTTGTTTGCTTGGTTACATTTTACTATATTCAAGCTTTTGTTGAAGAGACGCAATGTTGGTTCTTAGATTTGATTACGGTGTTTTCTTCGTTGATGCTTAGGTATTTTTATTGTAATTTTTGTTTACCAAAAAAATGTGGAAGGACGTTTGGAAATCTTACAAGATTTGAACCATCGATGTGTTTAAAAAAATATTATATGTCAAAGTTAATTTGATTTTACGATTAAATTTGAAGTTGTTATTTCATTAATTTGAAGTGTTTAACCCTAAATGTTATTTATTTTGTAAATGATAAGCTTCTTAGCTAAAACAAAATTTGATGTTGAAAGATTATTAAGCCTTTCAGCTATGTGACATTGATACTGGGTAAAAGTGATATTCATATATATATATTTTATTTCTATGGGTCTTGAACCCTCAGCTGGAAGCCATTACGTCTTCAAAAATATATGTTTTTTTTACAGGTTCAAAAGAAAATAAAGGAATTCTATCCATTTGTTATTTATGTTTAATACTTGATGTTAGGTAAATATGTATATGTAATAAAATAATATTGTTTCTAAGTAATAATAAAATATAGTTTACGATCCATAATATGAAAAACTGTTTAAGTAGTAAAATCCGTTCTCACATAATTAACTTGTAATTTATAAGAAATAAACTTTCATACTTTATTTCGAAAACAATAAATAATTCTGAAAACTTTCAACATTCATAAATCATTCAGAAATAAAAAGAAAATGAATTAAAGATAATAAAACAACAACAATATAGAACTCGTTAACTTTCGAAGTGGACAAACATCCAAAGAAGACTGTTCCTCCCAACCGTCTCATGAAAGCAGCCAATAATACTTGCTTCAGGACCCTCGAACATGTTCACTAAACCACCACGATGAAGATACTATGTACAAGTGTGTTATGTCCTCTCTATAACTCAACAGTCACACCTACAGTAAAAAACGCCAACAATTCACTTTAGTTTTACCTTCATCGAATTTCCTCTTGTGTGCCTAACTTTTCAGTTTCTAGCAGACCACAAGGTTCTAATCTCTAGAATTTATTGATTCTCCTGCTCATTCGATGGGTATATATGTGCTCGCCTAGGTATTTGGGTCAGTTTTGTAATTAAATGAGCCAGCTCCTCAGTTCCTCCTTTCTTGGGAACATGACCACAATTATAGGGAAGTTGCCTCCTGCATCACCTAGAAAGTGAATGTTGTTGCTTCCATTTGTCATTTTTTCCATCTACACTAGATCAATCCTCCTAGTGGGTCAGTGAACACTCTTCAAAAATCCTCTTTGGATAGGTGTATATTCTTTTAATTATTAAATAATAACATGTTTCAATTATAGTCACCTTTGACCATCCTTGGTCAAGAACATAAAACTTTAAAATAAATTTTAAAGTAATGTCTTTTCACAAAATAAGATGTTTTTAGTTCCAGGTGGGTTACAAAAACCCCCTCTTAAGTCCAACATCGTCCTCGATGTTGCTTAAATATCATCTGAGTCTTCCTGGAACAACATTGGAGATGATTCCTGCATATGACTCTCCAATTCCCAAGTTGCTTCATATGGAAGAAGGTGATTCCATTGTGCCTTTACTTGTCCAATTGTGTGATTCTGGAGAAAAAAATATCTTGATAGAGGATACAATATAGTTCCCCTGAAATATCCTTCTAGTTCTACCTCAATAACATTCCAATCAATTACATGAGTAGCATCATGTGCATACTTTTTCAATATAGAAATATGGAATATGTTATGTATTTTGAGAGTAGGTGGAAAGCTAACTATTAAGCCACTTTTCCAACTCTTGACAATATTTAAAATGGTCCACAATACCTGGGCTGCTAATTTATCACAACTCCCCAACATAAATGTGTTTTGTTTGGGTTTTACCTTGACGAAAACATGCTCACCTACTTGGAATTATTTTTGAGTTCTTTTAAGTTCTACACGAATCTTTTGTCTATCTTGTGTGATTTTCAAATTGATTTGTACTTGTTTTACTGTTAGTTCCATTTTTTTTAACAAGTCAGGTCCTAATATTAACCTGTCAACCAGATTACTCCATGAAATGGGAGTGTTACATTTCCTACCATACAATATTTCAAAAGGACTAAGTTTAGCTGAATCTTAATAATGATTGTTATAAGCAAACTCGACTAAGTGCATATATTCTTCCCATATCTTTAGATGATCTCTAACATACATCCTTAACATATCTTCTAAAACTTGATTTACTCTTTCTATTTGTCCATCCATTTGCAAATGATAAGCGGTACTAAAATTTAAATTAGTGTCCAAACATTTAAATAATGAATTCCATAAATATTCGGTAAACTTAGGATCCCTATCAGAAATTATTATCTTAGGAATTCCATGCAAACAAAAAAATTCCTTCATAAAAATATGAGCAACATTAGCATCTCTATAAGTAGTTTTAATAGGTATAAAATGAGTTGTTTTGCTAAGTTTGTCAACCACTACCATCATAGAATCATTTTGCTATTTATTTTTAGGTAGTCCTGCTATGAAATCAACACTGTTAATTTCCCATTTCCAATCTAGGATTGGTAATGGTTGCAATAGACCTGCTAGGTGTTGATGATCAACTTTAATCTGCTCGGATTCTATAGACCTAGCTATATATTCAACCACTTTATTTTTCATATTGGGCCAGAAATATAGTCTTTTCTTAGCATTGTTATCATCCTTTGCTAACCAGGATGTCCTGAGTAAAGACTCTTATGTACTTCATTCAAGATCAACAATTTAATTTTTGGTACATTAGGTACATATAATATGTTTTTATACAGCATTAACCCTTTTTCATTCAAACTGAAATCTATTTTTATATTTTCATATTTGTTTTCTCTAAATTTTTCTCTTAAATTTTGATAACTTTTATCCATTTTTACTCTGTCTTCAAACTTATCGTCCAATTCTATTTTATAGCTGCTTACATCGGCTATAAATTCAGATTTGCATTTCTTCTTAAGGCATCAACCACCTTATTCTCTTTTCTTTTTATATGTTTGATGTTGAAATTATATTCGCTAAGGAAAGCTAACCATGTTGCTTGCCTTGCATTCAGATTTGGTTGATCAAATAAGTATTTTAAACTTATGTTGTCAGACATTAATAAAAATCTTCTACTAACTAGATGATGGCGCCATATTTTTAAGGCATGTATTTTGGAAACCAACTCTAAATCGTAGGTGACATAGTGCTTTCTATGTATTTTTAACTTTCTTGATTCATATGCTATTACATGACCTTCTTGCGTTAACACTCCACCTAGGCCCTCGTTGCATGCATCAATGCATACAACAAAGTCCTTATTTGGATCTGTTATTTTTAAGATAGGTGCAGTGGTTAATAATTATTTTAACATTTTAAATATTTCTTCACATTTTAAATCCCATAGAAATATTTTTCCCTTTTTCTGTAAGGATGTTATGGGATTTGTGATCCTCAAGAATCCTTCTATGAATTTTCGATAATAACCTGTAATCCTCATGAATGATCACACACCTAACAAATCCTTAGGAACAAGCCATTCCATTATTTCTCTTATCTTATCAGGATCCACTGATATCCCTTCCTTGGATATCACATGGCCTAGATATTGTATTTTATCTTTAAAGAATTTGTATTTACTGAATTTAGCGTATAATTTGTGTTCTCTTAAAACTTGTAACATTATCTATAGGTGTTTATCATGTTCTTCTTTGATTTTTGAATAAATTAGTATGTCATCGATAAAGACAACTACAAATTTATGCAATACTTAAAAGACATTATTCATTACACCTATAAAAGATGTTGGAGCACTCGTTAGCTCAAATGGCATAACTAGAAATTCATAATGCACGTAATGACGTTTGAATGCTGGTTTAAAGATATCTTCATCTTTGATTATGACTTAATGATATCCAAATTTCAAGTCTATTTTTTAGAATATCATTTATTTGCGTATCCGATCAAACAAATAATCTACGCAGGGAAATGGATATATGTTTTTAATTGTCATCTTGTTTAACTGACGATAATTTATACATAAGCGCAAGGTACCCTCTTTCTTTTTAACAAATAAAATAGGTGCTCCCCAAGGGGATACAATTGGTCTTATCTAAATTCTATCTATTAACTCCTGTAGTTGTAGTTTTAATTCATTAAGTTCTAGGATATTCGTTCGGTAAAGAGCATTTAAATTGGGTACAGCTCCAGGTACTAATTCAATATTAAAATCCAGTTTCTTTTTCGGAGGTAATCCTAGAATCTCTTATAGGAATGAAATATAAAAATTCTTTTAAAATTGGTATATCATTGAATCTCAATTTATGTTCTTTATTCATGTGTTCATCATTCATTACATGTACAACAAAAACTTTGCAACCATTACGTATAGACTTTTTAATTTGTAAAGTTGAAATCTATCTAACAAAAAATTTCCTAGGTATTCCTTTCACTATAATTGTTTCTCTTTCTTCATCTAAGCATGTAAATGTTTTCTCAAAGCACTTTAAAACTACTCTGTGTTTTTCCACCCAATCCATACCTATTAAAACATCATATGATCCTAGAGCTAATGCATTTAATTTCACTTGAGTTTTGAATTGACTCATAAAAATTTCACAATATTCGACATAGCTAACTAGATTTCTCTTGGTTCATGTAGTTAGCTGAACCAACCAAGATTTTTCAAACTTATTCAAATGCAAATTACATTTTTCTGCTACACTAGGTGACACATAGCTTAAACTAGCACCTAGGTTTATCAAAATAGATATGGGTTTTTCTTTATCATACCTTCTATCTCCACCATAGATGTTGGTGATGATTTTGTCGATTTTCTAAAGATGCATTAATCTTGGGAATCTCATTTGCTACGTCACCAAAAGTTGCTTCTTCCTGTATTGTATGCACATTGTTGAAATTCATTTTCCTATTTGGATAGTCTTTCGCATAATGAGGTCCTTGGAAGTCCCATCATTTTATAGGTTCTCTTTGTTCATTATTTTTAACGTCATTTTTAGGTACGTCTCTGTTCTTTAGTGTTGTAAAATTCCGCTATGTATTACTTTTAAAGTCTGGCCTATGATAAGTATTCTTAGAATAATTTTGGGAATTATTTCCAAAAATTTTGTTGGACTTAAATCCTTTTCTTCTTTGTTCAAAATTATTTTTTATTTTAACCTTCCAATTAGGTACACCTTCTCTTTTATTTATTATTTGTTCATAACATAAATAATCCTTCCTCAAGGGTTTTTGGATTGTCGTATTCAATTTTGTCCTTGAAGCTAAAAGGTAAACAACTTAGAAACCTCTGTATCTTAGGATTTTCATCGATGATATAAGGTACGTATCGTAATATATTTAAAAAATTACTACATAGTTCCTTCATAGACATTGAACCTAGCTTAAGATTGTAAAATCCTAGCCCTTTCTTCATAATATTGTTCATACAAAAAATTTATTTTAAAGTATTTCTTGAAAGTCCTCTAGGTTACATACTTTTATCTAATGTTTTTCAGTCTTTTTATATCTTTCCACCATATATCATCTTTTCCATTTAAGTTATAAATAGTCATTCTATATTTCAACATGTCTCGGTAATTATAGATTTGAAAATACTTTTTCATCCCTGATAACCATGCCTCGACTTCTTCTCCTTTTCCACCTCACCATTAAACATTTGGGGTTTTATCTTCTTAAACTATCCTGAAATTTATTCGTAAGGTTAATATTTTCTCTTTTTAGGGCTTATGTCACTATCACTACTTTCAATGGCTTATTTATGTTTCTCTCGGTATGGCCTAACATTAAT
Organism: Pseudotsuga menziesii; assembly: GCA_001517045.1. Taxonomy (NCBI): domain Eukaryota; kingdom Viridiplantae; phylum Streptophyta; class Pinopsida; order Pinales; family Pinaceae; genus Pseudotsuga; species Pseudotsuga menziesii. The sequence goes on along the minus strand of LPNX010241604.1, from coordinate 183,774 downwards.
TCTTGAGGAGGAATTACTTTCATTATGAGAGAACTTTAACTTTTTACCTTTACGCTTGTAGGATATAGTTCCATATTCACATTCATGTTCTTTTCTTTTATTCTTTCCTTCATTATATAATTTATCCAGCAATATTTGATTTAATTCTTCCTGTGCTCTTAGGATTCTTTCACTTTCTTCCTGTTGCTGTTGCAACCACATCCCCAAAATTCTATAATTTTAGGGCCCCTCCTTAGAATTTTGGTTTTCATCCTTCCTTAGACTGGTACTACTCTTTGAATTTTTCATTCCATAGATTAGTTTTTCTTTGATCGATCCAGAAAATTTATTTCACTATGTTAGAAAAAACTCATATTTTTCTTTCGACGTGTTGAAATAACTCATTGAGTTGAGTCAACATATCGGAAGAACTCAGCTTTTTCATCCGACGTGTCGGAAGAACTCATCGAGTTGAACTGACATATTGGAAGAACTTAGCTTTTTTGTCTAACATTATTTAGCTGATTTTGTTTTTTTTGTCAAATTTCGAAACCAAGGATGAAGTCTTTATCGGAAACATTTGATGAGTTTCTTCCGACAGTGTCGAAAAAACTTAGCCTTTTGAGCCAACAGTATCGACGAAACTTACATTTTCTTTTCGACGCTCTTTATTAGAGGAGTTTCTTGAGTTCATCGGAATATCTCACCGAGTTTTTCTGATGGTGTTGGCAAAGCTCAATATTTGCACTTGATGTGTTCGACAAAAAATAGAATTTGCAGCCAAGATTTTTCATCAGAACACTTTTTCAAGTTGTGTCGATAGTGTCTTTATTGGAAGAATTTGATGAGTTTTCTTCGAGAGTGTTAACGAAACTCATCCTTTTAAGCCGATACTATCATGGAAAACTCAAAGTTTGATGCTGACACATCGAAAAACTCGGGGAAATTTTATGACAAAGTTTAAAATCAAGCGCCAAAATGGTGTTTCAAGCCTGTAGCATTTAACTTACCTAACCACCGCATTAATTATGTTTTCCCAATATTGTTTATCTAAAAGCATTGGGGTTTTTATGGCTTGTTACTGTAATCCCGTTTTAAATGCACCGAATCACCATTAGACACTTGGAGCTTTCGTATTTTCTCTTTAAGCGTCGTGCCCGCACCAATAGTTTCTAGGTAGGCCATTAAACTGTTATTTGTACCATGTTATTTTTGAAGCTTGAAAATGACTACATTGTTGAAGTTTAGGGTTACTGTAATAGGGTTTTTGTTGTCACTATGTGAGGTTTTGTTTTAAGAACTTACCTCAGCCCATAGGTTCTCTAGTTTTGACTAGTCGACCACTGGAATCTTCCTGAGTCCAGTCGCAGGAAAAATCCTTGACCTCGCTGAGCGCTTTTCTAGCCTGCTAACCTAGCCGTATTGGTTTTGTTTACAACATCACCGCACCAATTAGTTTTTTTATCTAAGCCATAGATAGGTGCATGTCAACATTAAGTTTTTTAGGATGAAACTTCTCAGGGCCGATTGTTGTGTCGTCTGTATGTGGCTTAGATCGGGTTTGTCGGATGAGTATGAGATGGTAGGGAAACCCTTGTCATATTTTCACTTTGAACATCGCTTCCATTTAAAGCTTCAACCTAGGGTTTCTTTGCAGATGATGTTTTCCTCCTTAGGGTCGACGCTGTCACATATGAGGTTTTCACAAGTTGTAGTTGCAAACCATGGTTGCAAGGTTTCTCGAGATGCCCTTGGTTTTGAGTCACAGAGCCTTTGATGCATTTTCTTTCATCTCTAGGGGAAATTTGTCTTGATGCTTTAATAAAAGGGGAAGGGAAATAATATTGGTAAACTTTGTGAACAAAAATGCAAGGAAGTTAGTATTAATGCTTTAAAAAAACGGTGGAAACTAGTCATCCTCTAGTATCTTGACTTGTTTAGAAGCACAAATTGAGTGTATTATAACAGATATCTCACTTCCAAAATAACATATACATCTGTGTTAATCAGTTTCATTTGATATTTTACCAAACATTCATCTTTGTTGCAAGTAAAATGGTTAGGAAACCTTTGGGGAGGGACATCTCTTCTCCTCTAGAGAATGTTTCTTAGTGGATAACAATGAAGTATTAAATACTATTATGTTTTATTCTATCATGTTAGACACTGGTTGCAACCTCATCTTTTAAAAAGATCAAGTGATTTTTTAACACTGATTCATATATTTTGTAGCTTGGATTCTCATTTCAATTATTCCATGTTGATGAAAATGCATGTTGCGTTTAATTATTAGTATGACTAAGACATCTCTTTCTGTGATCATTCTATCGCTTTAGTCCTCACATCACACCATGCCTACGAAGAGCAGAAAGAAGAAATCTAAAGCCACCGAAGATGATTCACACGTGGAGGTTATATCCAAGTTTGAAATCATATATGAAGACACTAAAGCCATCACAAGAGCCAAAAATGATTATAAGTTGGGCGAAATATATCATATGATCAAATAATAGAATGTCTGAGATGCAGGCCTCGAAGATATGTGCTTGTATGAAAATATCATAAAATCAGGTATCACCAAGTAAGCCACACTCCTAGAACTTTTCCCATGCGCTAAAGTAATCAGATGGATTATACACCAAACAGACCTAGATACGATGATGAATTCCAACATAGAAGAACAAGCTTTCACTTCCTTCACCCTGGCATACATAGCTAGGTCCTGCAAACTACCAACCCCACGGGTTATGATGATAGATGAATGGGTTAAAAATGTGGAGCTGGAGATTATGGAATGTGCCAAAAGGATGATAGTCGTCGGTAAACAACTACGACAGAAATCCTCTAGCGAATATGAGACTGCAAGTTTACGCACCCCTCACAGGGTCATAGCCCTAATGCTAAACAAGATATTTAGTTGAGAAAATGGGAGATTCTACATATTAAGCTGGATCCCATTGATGTATTATGTGGCCCTTGAGGGAATGTTTTTCAATTGGGAAGACATTATATCAAGCAGTTTGTCCTCATGTATAGTTGTCACACAGGGAGGGATAACCCAAAGAAATTCAGAATTCTACATGGCTTCTTACTTGATAGATTTCATTATTCCTGCATCAATTCCCAAAGCTCAATTTTTATTGGGATCACACTAAGACCTCTATATATGCGACTTGTCAAATTCTTTGGATGCATAAGTACTCAATATTTGACTCAAGAGGAAAATTCGTATACGATTATGTGTTTGTAAAAGTTCATTATGAATACTCCCATTATTTTTCTAAAGATAAGGAAACATACAGGAATTCTAATAACATGACTAATCTAAGTAAGTGTTTCAACAAAAGAGAAGCACCATTGGGGGAAAAGGTAGCAGCAGCACAACAGACCAATAGGAGTGACAGGAGGAGGAGAAGAAGATGCTAAAAAACTGTAGGAAGAATTAGAGAAGCAACAGGCCGAGGAGGCTCAAAACAAAAAAAAGAGGAGGAAAGATTACAAAAGGAATCAGAAGAAAGAGCACAAATAGAAAAGGAGAAAGCAACTGAGGAATTGATAATGAAAGAAAAAGAGGATAAGGAAAGAGAATGTTTGAACCAGACACTTCTCAAGAAAACCCGATGGATCCTCTTTCCTCATCAAGCAACATAGTCACAGGAGGCCACGTTCCTCTTACTGATCTTGGATTGGTTCTTTTCACTCCATCCAAGCATCACACAGTGGCATTCTTGGAAACGATATTCTTTGAAAAGAACAGGAAAACCATTGTTAGAAGATGAGAAAAGAGATTAAAGGTCGATGCTCAACTCGATGTGGTCATAGTGACCGAGAAGATTGTCGTACAATGCACCAACCGAAACCCCAACTCCTTAGTGTTAGTATATATAGCAGTCACTCAAGCTAATGCTAATAATGTGGACAAGTTGAAAGAAGATGCATAGCATTATAAATAAAGGACGCTTAAGATGAAGAACACTCTGATCAAGGAAAGAGGAGAGGGCCGAGAATTAAAAATAAAACATGAAGCGACCCTATCAAAGAAAGCTATTATCCAAAGGGAGTATTAAGACTTAGAAACAGAAAAAGTATTTTGAAGACAACGTTGTAGAACTATAATCAGAGAAATATGATATCAACCAACAAGTGAGGGAACTCAAAACTTAAGTGGAAGAGCTAATGGCACTGAAGGGATCCTTTGAGACTCAAATGAAGATAGAAAATGAAAGGAAACCAGACATCACCACTTTCCATGATCAATCCCTCATAATATGAAGGAAGATCCATCAAGTCCAATTAAAACTTGTAGAGGAGATATATAAGTTCAAGTGGGCAGAGGCAAGGTTGAATGAAATTGAAACAGTGTCGCTTGATTTCAAAACAAGGCTATTGAAGGTTGCAGAAAAGGTTCAATGCTAGTTGACTTGGGTGGAATCCAATTCAACATTTCTCAAACACTTGCCTCAAAAGACAGCAGAATGTTTGAAGATATAATTAGCACTCATAGAATTCTGCAACAAATCTTCTTTGAGATTGACCGCTGGAATAAAAAAGATTCTGGAAAGATGCACAAAGTTCTACAAGAAAATGATCTTGGTTCATAATAAATGCTAGACTTCTTCGACAGCAAAGATCAAAGACTTTCTAGAAAAAGATCAACATTTGAAGTATCTCCAAGATAGATTGCATGAAGATGAACAAAGCATTCAAAAAATTGAAGATATTAGTGAATAAGTGGTTAAAACATGGATTGCACAATCCTCTTTTAGTAATTATCTCTCGGAATACCTTTATAGATTGACCCCCCCAAAAGTTATAGAAGTGGAGTCATAGCTGGTGATGGATGAAGTAATTGTAAGATTGCTAGAGCCAATGGATTACTGAACTATTGTTGTAGAGGCAAATACGTGGGGAGAGTACATCTCAAGACCAACTGGACCTACTTGAAATTTTTTCTTTTCTATATTTTGGCACTTTATGTAATTTATTATTTTATTTTCTTAGTGAAAGGCACTAAAGGACAAAACTTTGAAGTCATAAAAGCCAGGGAAGTTCTAAAGTGAGAGTATTCAAAGAGTCATTTATAATAGTATTATAAATAGGAGCAGAGGATAGAATTAAAAAGGACTTTCGCTAGCGCAATAATGCTAAGTTTATTTGTAAGAAGAAATGCTTTTTCTATGAATAAAGAAGAAAATTTATTGTTGGGGAAGGACTGCAAAGGATTTTACATGGATTGTGTGAAGTGCAAATGTTAAATTACTTCTTATTTAGCTTCCGTGCAACTATGAGATCGTTAAGACCTTATGAATTATTTCTTTAATGATGAATGATTTTTCTTTCTCTCTGAAATATTGTGCATATATTGAGTAATGAATGATTTACCATTGCAAAGATATCTTTCTTAATTTGTCTATTGTAACTATGTGTATGCATTTTAAATAGCTATCTGTAGAATCCAATATGCATCATTAGAGTATATTACTCTATCCCTTTCAAAATTCCTCCTCGAGGGGATAGGATAGTTTAGTTAGAATAGACTAGAATACAATAGATTTGCTTAATTTAGAAGTGATTGAGGAGAAATATTTAGGTAAGGAGAGAGGTAAGAACATGCACATCTATTTTGTAGTCCCTGTTTATTAGTCACTTGCATTTAGCTCAGGAATTCACATTTCATCCTTAAAACAATAAAATCAAATAAATGATGGACTGAGCAGCAACTGGTTAAATATTTAAACAATTTTAAATCTATGGTAGTCAGGGTGCTAACCGGACATGTTCCCCACACCAAATGGTGAACGATCTAGTTGGGATCGATTGCTGGGGAGAATCCCTACTGTCTGTACCCGATATTTTTATAGGAATCAATAGTCTTGGAATTAGAAAGAGGGCCACTAATGCATGGTTGGAAGAGGAAATCTGTTTACAAGGAATTATTCCCCTGGAAGTGATTTTGAATCTACATTTCCTGAAGATTTCATTCCTGAAGAACCAAAACAGGTAAATTTTGGAGAAGAAAGTTCAGAACATTTGTACGTTGTCTTGTTGGAAGAATTTGGTCATTTTCACACACACACACAAGATGTTACATTAATAAATTTGGAGGATTAAAAGCAATACCTACATTACCAAGAAGGCAGGATCCTAAGAAGTAATCTTCTTATACTCAAGATTTTATCCTTGTGGAAAATTTGGAAGAGTTGGCGGATTTGTATATTCAAGAAATTATCCAACCTCTTGATCAGTTGGGGTAAGAATCACCTACAATTCAGTTTCCATTACCATCTCCACCATAGTTTCTTCCACGATTCGTGGATGCTGCTAATCAACCAGCATGGAGGGCGAGAACACCACTAAATATCGCCACACCTTTACATGATTTTTCTAAACATCCAGAAAGAGTACTAACCAAGTTTGACCCTGGAAAAGGCATTTCTGTAGAAGACCACCTCAAATATTTTTATCTAGCTTTGGAACTTCTAAGTGTTAAGCATGAGGATGTTGTATGCATAATTTTTCCATATACTTTTAAACCTAAAGAGTCTTTGTGGTATTTTATTCTACAAGCTAATTCAATAATCAATTAGTACACCTTTGAAAGGGTATTTAAAAGCAAGTTTGGTAGTCAAAAGACTATTTCCACACTTATGAAATAAATAATGTCTATGAAGATGGATAAGAAAGAAAAGGTTCAAGATTTTGAGCAGAGATTTATGAGCCATATAAGTAATTTTAGTGTTGCAACAAAACTAGCTGAGGAATCCTTGGTACAATATTACACTACAACACTTTATCCCCCTATAACAATGTTTATGAAGAGGGAAGTCAAATGTACATTATTAGAAAATTATGATGAAGATAATAGGGTGGAATTCGACCTTGATAGTATAGAAAAACACACTTTAGAACCTAATGTAAAACCAACAATTGGTAAAAAATCTTTGTTGTTAACCATACCAAAGGAATAGAACTCAAACGAGTTAGAAAATGTAGTTAACATGGTTCAGAAGTTATCTAACAAAGAAGTGGACTTGGAAAAGGATAAGGTATCTAGTACATCAAGAAATACATTCAAACCTTATTATAAGAGAAGAGAAGAAAGTGGAAAGTCTCAAACGCCTGTAAATATTTATGTTGTTTTGAATTTGAACAAAGTAGGTATGGACCATTTTTGTTCTTTCCACCAAGAGAATCATTCTCAGAAGAGCTTCCCACAGTGGATAAACTCAATGACTTTGATTATGAATTTGTTGTTAGATGCACAGTTGAAAGATTCTAAAGAAGAAGAAGCTCAAACCAATGAACCAGAAGAAACAAATGAGGAAACCACGATGGGATTATGGGATTGTGTACCTACATTGGGGCTGAATGAAGAGGAATCTGCTGAGAAAAGTCAAGTGTCGGCAGTAAATGTCATGACTAGAAGGAAAGGACCAGTGGTGGATGAAAATTTAGTACTTCCTAAAATAAGGAAGCTGAAATAAAACATGAATAAAATTCTCAGTAATACTCAAACGAAACTTAATTCTAATTCGGTGAATGTCAAAGAGACAAACCGGGTAGTTACCAAACCTGTAAAGGCTGTGACCGATAAATAAGAAAGTATTAATAAATTTTTGGTAGAGCATGACATGGGGTATGATATCATAGAGGACATTAAGAAAACAAAATAAAACATATCTCTATTCTAATTATGTAATCTTCCCCAGCAAAGAAATAAGTTGTTGGAATATTTTGATCCACAACTCACCAGTATCCTAGAAGACATTGAATCTGATACTGAAATTAATGAAGCAAGCATTAGAGGAAAATCTAAATATTACCATTTTCCTTTTTTGTTATCATTTGAAAATTTTCATCATAATGTGTATAACTCTTTGGTAGATTCTGGGGCCTCATCCAATGTGATTCCACTCTCAATATGTAAGAATATTAATGGTCAACCCACACCATCCCCATCTCAGATAATTGAACTAGACAGATCTGTTGTTAAAGTGGTAGGAGAAATGAAAAATGTTTTAATTCGTTTCTTTGCATATTCCAAAGTTTGTCAATTTATAGATATTATAGAAGTGGAGATACCGGAAGCATATGGATTAATTTTAGATAGGGACTAGTCAATGAAGCTAAATGTTTACTTTGCAACCGCTTTGTGTCACATGTGGCTGCCACACAACAATAGTCAAAACCATATCAAAATAATCAAGGAACCACACATTAAGTATAATGTAACCTAGTTGGAAGGGAATAATGAACCCATGAACTTCTCGTCTTCAGTTTTGGGAAACTACTTTTTGGAAATTGAACCTGGGAACTACTAAGTTGAAGAAGCTAGTTGTGAATCCGACATGCAGTCTGATCTCATTCAATTCCCATGGGATGATGATATTGATTGTAATATAGTAAAATTAGTGACTAACATAGGAGAAGATACTAACCAGGTAGAGTTAGAAGATATATTTTGGTTTCTATATTTTGATGGCTCTAAAACCCAAGAGGGATTAGGGGCAGGTTTCATCCTGATTGATCTAGATAAGAATAAAAACTCTCTGTTGCAGACTAGAGTTCAAATGCCCAAATAAAACTGCTTAGTATGAAGCTCTAGTACAGGGCCCGAGGAAATCCATTGAATTTAATGGTAGAAATTTAAAAGTTTTTGGTGATTCTAAGATAGTAGTTAGACAAGTCAGAGATACAATACATTGTTTATCACTGCACCTAAAAGGATATCAAGATGAATTATGGAATACGATATCACATTTTAATGTCTTTAATATAAACTCAATTCCTAGATCACAAAATGTTGCAGCATATTTTTTAGCTACTTCTGCTTCTAGACTAGTGCCTACTAATCACAAGTGTTCTACTAAACTCATTTTTAGGCCATCGGTAGTAGATAATATTATGAATTTGAGGATATTTGATGATGATAAACAAATTATCGATTTCCTGACCAATGAGGAATCTTTTAAATATTTTGATATTGATGATGAAGAACATCAGGCTTCTTTGCAGAATCAAGAATAAACCAAAGGAAATTTCATGCCCAAAGGAGTAAGGACACTAAAATAAATGTCTGATCTAAATAAAAAATTCATGAAACCAACCAATGTCAAAATTAATAGTTCATCCATGCAATATGAACTGATAAATTTGGTGATGGAGGATGAGCCCAAGTACGTAAATCTAGGAAAGTGTTTCTCACCCATTGAAAGGAGTTGATTTCTTAATTTATTTCAGCAGTATAAATATATATTTGGTTGGACATACGAAGACCTGAATATATGTGTCACACACATAATCCATCACATTATTCCTATTAAAAAAATGTAAAACCATTCCAGCAACATGTAAGGAAAATGCATCCAAAGTTGGAACCTCTGATCCAAAACAAGGTAAAGAAATTACTTGATGCAAAGATTATATTTAGAGTCTGACGTTCTGAATGGGTAGAGAAATTGGTTCTAGTAAGGAAAAAATCAATAGAAATTAGGCTGTGTGTTGACTTTCAAAATATGAATAGAGCTTAGGATAAAGAAAACTATCCATTTCCACCATTGGAATAGATTCTTTAGATGGTATCAGGTTTGGAGTTGTTCTCCTTACTAGATGGGTTTTGAGTTTATAACCAAATGTTGGTGGTCAAACAAGATAGACTGAAAACCACATTTCACACAAAGTGGGGAACATTTTCCTATAGGAGACCGACTTTCTGCCTTATAAATGTTGGAGCCACGTTTCAAAGGGAAATGGATATCACATTTTGAGGAATAATTTTCCACTATGTAGTCGTGTACTTGGATGGAATAATAGTTTTCTCAAAGAAAAGGGAAGATCATGTGTTTCATTTGAAACAAAATTTTGATCACTGTAGAAAATACGACACATCCTTAAATCCAAAGAAAAGTATCTTTGTAGGTCTTGAAGGAAAAATGTTGGGTCATATTATTTCAAAGAAGGGAATCTCCATAGAACCAGAAATAATTGAAGCTATATCTCAGATTCCTTTACCCCGTAATAAAAAAGCTATGCAATCATTTATGGTTACAATAAATTTTGTTCAAAGGTTTGTACCATATTTTTCCTAGATCATGAATCCTTTGCAACAAATGGTGAAGCAAAGTGTGCAATTCAAATGGAGTGATGATGAGAAGGTCTCTTTTAGTGACATCAAAATAAAGATAACCCATGCAAATGCTCTAAGAAGTCTTGTCTTTGAAAATGACTATATTCAGTATACTTTTTCTTCAGACAATTGACTTGCATCAGTTCTTACACAGAATTGGGATATGGGTACCCGATATCATTTATGAGCATCGGGTCACAAAGGTTTGAATTGAACTACCCCGCTATAGAAAAAAAAGGTTATGCATTTTTTAAAGCAATGAAACAATTCAGACCACATATTTTAAAAAACAAGACAAAAGTGATTGGTCCTCATTCGATTGTTAGATCCCTCTTCGTACAAAAGGAATTGAGTGAGCGAAGAGGGAACTAGGTGACAACACTACATGAGTATGATCTAGAATTCAAACCAGCCACTATTACTAAAGGACAAATACTATGCAAGTTGATTGCAGAAGGTCATGCTAATAAAGACTATGATAGGGGTAATGAAGTAGAGTTAAAAATGAATGATGTATGTCCCATATTCACTAATTTTGACTCTGGGTACAATGATTTAGTGCACTACCTACAATAAGTATATTTACCGGAGAATTGGAACTCCAAGTAGCGAAGAGCACATCATTTCAAGTTAGCTTCCTACTAGATAATCAATGGAGTTCTTTTCAGAAAAAAAACACGATGGTATGTTTCTCAGATGTTTTGAGAAAGAAGTTGCATCCAAGGTAGTAAAGGAATTACATGATGGCCCTACAGAAGGACAGTTATTTGGAGTTACTATTGCTCATAATATCCTTGAACCTGGATATAATTAGCTGACACTATTTAAATATGCTCATGCTTACTCAAGAAAATGTGATGTATGCCAAAGGAGTGGAGGTAGATTGTCATAAGAAGTTGGGCCTTTATTTCCTATAATCATTTCAGGACCATTCAAATAGTGGGGTATAGGCATCATTGGATAAATCAATCTAAAATATTCATTCTAGCATCGATATATTCTCACATCTACACACTATTTCACAAGATGGGTTGAGGGGGTTCCACTACGTATAGTGAACAAAGATGCAGTCAATTTCTTGCAAGAAAACATTATCACCAGGTTTGGGGTTCCAATTTTCCTTATTTTTTATAATGCATATTACTTCTCATATCTTAAGATAACTGAATTTTCTTATGAAAAAGGAATCAGAACATTATTCAGCAAATTATTATCCTCAGGGAAATGGGTTAGCAGAATCAACAAATATACATCAAGAAGATATACTGAAGAAATAAATCAGTAAAATAAATGGATTGCTTGGAAAGGCTCTTCTCTGTCCATGAGTTGAAACAAGTCATCACTCACACAAAAGGACATTATGGATGGAAGAACTTAAATCAATTTCTCAAAGTAAAAGAAGTAATCAAGGAAGACTAAAAAGACAAATTTCTTGAAGCATCAAAAGGATACAAATGGAATCAGGAATGAGGAACAAACAAATACATCTGCCTAAGTTTTCCATGCTCCTATGGTGTCATATCTAGTGGAAACCAAAGGCAGAGGTAAAATGAATCTCACATGTTGGCCCCGAGAGAGTTATCAGGACTTTTAAGCCTAGTTACCCTACCCCAAAAGACTACAATCAATGTTATGCACTAAATTTTACATCCTTGGATAATTCTATCTTCTTAAATGATCTTGAAGGAGGCCTCGAATAAGTTGCTCTAATCAAATACCATGTAGCAGTTTCTGTTTTGAAAAGATAGTTTTTTAGAGATCTCTGTTCACCAGCTAGTCGCCAATTGTTGCTCAGTGCAACCACTTCCCTTTTTTTTATAATTTTAGGTCCCCCCCTTAGAATTTTGGTTTTAATCCTTCCTTATAGTGGTACTAATCCTTGAATTTTTCATTCCATAACTTAGTTTTTTGTTGATCCATCCAGAAAATTTATTTCACTAAGTTAGAAAAAAATCAGCTTTTTCTTCCTACATGTCGGAATAACTCATCGAGTCGAGCTGACACATCATAAGAACTTATCTTTTTTGTCGAATGTTCTTCAGCATACTTCTTTTTTATTTTCAAGTTTTGAAACCAAGGCTGAAGTCTTTATCGAAAATTTTTGATGAGCTTCTGCCAATAGTGTCAGCAAAATTTATCCTTTCGAACCGACACTTTTGGTGAAACTTAACTTTTCTGAATGACATTATTTATCAAAGGAGTTTCTTGAGTTCCTCGGAATATCTTGCCAAGTTTTGCTGACGGTGAGAGTGATGCTCAGTATTTGTAGCCGACGTGTTCAACAAAACTTAGAATTTGCGGTCGATAGTTTTCATCAGATTACTTTCTCGAGTTGTGTTGACAGAATCTTTATCGAAAAAATTTGAGGATTTTCCACTCATAGTGTGGCGAAGCTCGGCTTTTTCAGCTGACACTATTGTGAACAACTCAAATTTTGACACCAAGACATTGAAAAAATTGGGAAAATTTTTCAACAGAGTTTAAAATTAAGTGCCAAAACAACGTTTTGAGCTCGTAGAATTTAACTCTCCCAATCAACTCATTAATTGAAATTTGGAAATATTGTTTATATGAAAGTGGTGGGGTTCTTACAGTATGTTGCAACAATCCCACTTTAGAGGCATCAAATCTCCATTAGACACTTCGAGGTTTCGGATTGTCTCTCCAAGTTCCCTACCCACACCGCCAGTTTCCATGCAGGCCATTAAATTGATATTTGTCCCATGTTATTTTTGAAGCTTGGAAAGGAATACATTATGCAGGTTTAGAGTTACTATGATAGGGTTTTTCTTGTAACTATGTGTGGTTTTATTTTAAGAGATAAACTCATCCCATAGGGTCTCTCGTTTTGACTAGTCGACCACCAGAAGATTCTGGAGTCTAGTTGTAGGAAAAAACCTTGACCTCTTTGAGCTCTTTTCTATCCTAGTAGCCCAGATGTAATGGGTTTTGTTTCCGGATTCCCTGCACCAGTTGGTTTCGTTATCCAATCCATATACAAGCATATGTCGAACCGTATTGTTTTTAGGATGAAACCTCTCTCAAGTGGGTGTTGATCCATCTACATGTAGTTTAGATCGAGTTTGTTGAATGAGTATGCGGTGGTCGGGAAACTGTTGGAGGATTTCCACTTCATACATCGCTGCAATTTAAATCTTCGACTTCGACATAGGGTTTTTTTGTGGATTATTTTTTCCTCCTTAGGTTGGCGTTGTCACGTATGAGGTTTTCACGGGTTGTAGTTGTGAACCAGGATTTCAAGGTCTCCCAAGATGCCCCTAGCTTCAAGTCATGGAGCCTTTGATGCATTTTATTTCATCTATTGGGGGAGTTCATCATGATGATTTAATAAAAGGGGGATGGAAATAATATTGGTAAACTTTGTGAACAAAAACACAAGGAAGTTAATATTAATGCTTTAAAAAACTAGTGGAAACTAGTGAGCCTCCAGTATCTTGACTTGTTTAGAAGCACAAAATGAATGTACTATAATAGAGATCTCACTCCCAAAATAACATATACACCTATGTTGATGAGTTTCATTTGAGATTTTACCAAACATTCACCTTTGTTGCAAGTAAAATGGCTAGGAAACCTCTGGGGAGTGACCTCTCTTCTCCTCATGAGACTGTTTCTTAGTGGATAACAATAAAGTGGTAAATACTGTTATGTTTTCTTCTATCATGTTAAACACTGGTTGCAACCACATCTTTTAAGAAGAACAATTGATTTTTGAACAACGATTCATATATTTTGTAACTTGGTTTCTCATTTAAGTTATTCCATGTTGATGAAAATGCATGTTGCATTTAATCATTAGTATGACTAAGAAATCACTTTATGTGATTATGCTACAATTTTAGTCCTCACATCACATAATTCCTAAGAAGAGCAGAAAGAAGACAACCAATGCCACCGAAGATGATTCATATGTGGAGGTTATATCCAAGATTGAAATCATATATGAATATAGTAAAGCCATCGCAAGAGCCGAACAAGAGTTTAAGTGGGGTGAAATATATCATATGATCAAAGACTAGAATGTCCTAGATGCAGGCCTAGAAGATATGCCCTTGTATGAAAATATCGGAAAATCAGGTATCACCAAGGAAGCCACACAACGAAAAATTTTCCCATGCGCTGAAGTAATCGGATGTATTATACCCCGAACAACTCGACCACAATGATGATTTCCAACACAGAAGGGAAATATTTTGCTTCCTTCACCTCAAAAAACTACAAACCCCATGGGTTATGATGTCATATGAATGGGTTAAAAATGTGGAGTTGGATATTATGAAATGTGCCAAAAGATGATAGTCATCGGTAAAAAACTACGACAGAAAGCATCTAGAAAATATGAGCTTGCAATTTTACACACCCCTTATAGGTTCATATCCCTAATGCTAAACAAGATCTTTGGCCGGGAAAATGGGAGATTGTACAAGTTAATATGGATTCTGTTTATGCCAGAAATTGTTTCTAGGCCACAAAGAAACAAGCCAACACAATCTCAAATATTCAATCAAATAAAACTAGGTTTTAGAGTTTTTGAAAGGTTTTTCTGGTTGTAAAGTTTGGTGACAAACAGGGAATACACTCATGAGCCAAATAGAAACTGAATCATAAGCAAAGAAAAACAGAGATGCATAACATAATTACCAGTATCCAACAGAACATGACATTGAAATTCATTCATAAAAGACAAGCACTACCAGCATACAAACCATAAACCAACAATGAATTTATCAGTTATGTAACTAAACAAGTTAAAAATGAAGCCAAAACACATACTAAAGGGTGGAAAGGGTCATATATTTCATAATTCTGTTCATCAAATACATATGAGAGTCTATGTACTTAGCTCATCAATAAGTCCGAAAAACCTCTTGAAGTCCTCCAAAAATCGAACCCTTTGTTCTCTTTGTCATCTATCTAAATAATGTTTCTCAAATAATCAGTTAGGGTCTAAACCCTAACTGTCTTCAGCCAACTCATTGATGGGATAAAGTGAAATTATACTTTACAAAATAAAGTATTTTTTCAAAAACATAACCAATAATTGACTAACTAAAGTATTTCTCAAAAGACATAATAAGTAACTGACTAACTAACAAACTCAAAGGTCTTTCACAGCTTCAGCTAGTAAGGCTATTCCATCAAAAGCTTGGGCCTTGTTCCTGGCTCTCTTCTGCTCAGCTTCCATATCTGCTAAACTTCTTGTAAGTTCTTCATTCTGCTACTGTAAGCCTCTGACAGTCTGCTTCAATTCTGCACATTGTAAATCTGTGCTTCTCTTTCTCTTCAGGGATTCCTTGGAGATGGCAATGAGCTCTTGATAATGATCATTTACTTCCTGTAAATCCTCCCTGAGTCTTTTATTTGCTAGGATCAAACCATCATTAGTTTCCTACATGTAATCCATTTCATGCCTGTATTGTTTGATGGTTCTTTGCGGGTTCTCCTTGTTTGAGTCAAAAGCCTTCCCTGTTGTGGTGTCCTGTATCTCACCGGGTAGACATGGGATATCTAGATTTATGAAAATGTCTTCATCCTCCTGTAGAAGCTTTGTAGAAATACGAGGAACACTTCGAATTTCTTGAGTGTCTGTTTCATCAGGTGCATTTTCTTCCATTAGAACTTATTTTCCGAATAAGAGGCATCCACTTCTTCTTTCTATTGCTCCTTCAACATTTCATCTCTTAATTCCAGAAACATAGCTGATAGTTTAGTCTCGGTGAGACTAATCTCTTCTACTGAATTCAATGGATTTTCCCCCTTTGTACGATGAGAAACTGGAGTTTTTAGAACTGCTTCTTTCTCATTCTTTAGTTTTTCATCTGACAAATCACCACCAAGCACAGTTACCTCTTTTGTATTTAATCTAGGGTTTAGCAGCTTTTTCATACTCAACCTTAACTTGTTTCTTGGCCTAGTTTTGGGTCTCCATGTTGAGGAAAGCTCTCCCATCATCTTCAAACTCTTACCTTGATGTTTAACTGTGGCAAACTCCATAGCTTTAACCCTGATCTTCTTTTTCTTAGGTTTGATTGTCTTATCTTCTAGACTGGAGAATTCCCTGCATGTACCAACCCTAGTTTCAGCTTTGACAATGAATTCATATTCTTCTAATATATATCCTTTATCCTCAGACAAAATAGTGATTGGGCTTCTTTGCTGGACCTAGATGTTTTCCTTCTCTACAACAACCTTTTCTGTGACAACAGTTTTCTCCTCCCTGAAAGTTTTTGCTGGTGCCATATATTGCACAGGCTGATC
>LPNX010241604.1:113344-167282 GCA_001517045.1 Pseudotsuga menziesii | reverse complement strand
AAATATGTCAATTCAACCATTATGGTTGACTTATTTTATTGAAATTCTATTGGTTCTTGAATTCCAACTCACAAAAACATATTTTGGCACGTTTTCTTATAAGTCCCATTTCAGACCCCAAATTTCCTCTAATGTTATTTTTAATCAGCAAACCTTTTCCCTTAAAATTAGCTGAAGACTGTTGAGGTTCATAGTTTCCCTTTAAGGGCTCCGGTAATTCTTCAAATTTAACTTCTTTTTTATCTTCAAACTTGATTTTTTGACCTAGTTTCCTAACTAGGGTTTTCCCTTTGCCTACATGTTTTTTGGTTTGCTGCTCTTCCTGCTTAATTTGGAAACCAGACCAAAAAAGAAAATAATCCCATGTATTCCCTTCTCTTTGTAGAGCAGTGCTGATAATGAGCTTGATCAAACCATGATGGAAGATGGATTGTGTAGTATGATCATGATGTTCCTTAACTCTACTTGACATCTTCTGCAGACTTTTAAACAAAAAGAAAGGAAGGCTCATTCTGGATTCACCAACCAGATGTTGTAAGAACCTAAAATGATATTTGAATACATAGGCATATCTCCCTTCACAGGTGATATAGCTTTGTAGGAATTTAATGGGCCCCACCCACTCATCTCTGAAATTATGGATTAGTATTCCTTTGCTCCAGTTTGGAATAATGCTAGGTATAAGATACCTTTTGGCATTGAAGGTGAATGGAAGCTTTTTGAACCACAACTCTCCTTCATTTCTGACTCCTATGGCTTCAGCAATCAACTCCACATTCAACTTAAACTTTAGAGTATCAAATACTACCATGTCCTGGTTATAGCTTTGGGCAAATTTATAAGAGACCTCAGTGTTATAGCCATCAATCTTCTTGAAGAAATCCAACCACCCAGCATTCTGGAAAATCTCTGCACAACCTGGGAATTGTTCAATCCAATTCAGTTCAGTGGGCTCATCCCTGTTGGTTTTTCCACTTTTTCCCATCTTCTTTCAATGAATGAATTCTGTGTACTTTTAGGGCCCTGTTAATGACCTAACAACTGTTTTTTTTCTCAAGATTCTAGAGTTTTGATAATCAACTTTCTTCGATTCTCCTTGGTTGTTTTCTCTTAATTTTTTAACAGTCTGTTTTTGTTTTTAATGCAGGGAAAGTTTTACACCAGGTTTGAGTAATTTAGGTCAACAGAGTGCCAAAAACTCTTCAACCAAACTGCTGCTGAAATTAACTATCATCCAAGCTATTCATTTTGATGCTAGACCATCTCTAGAATGTATGAAAACATATGTGTGTTATGGCTCTACTCAAATAGTACCCTTGGCCTATTTTAATGCCACTTATGAGCTATCTATTTGCAAAAAGGATTTTACATTACTGCTCTCAAATGACTGCTTCTTAGATCAACTGGTGATTGTTTAACTAGTGGATGGAAAGATATAAGAGCAATCTTATGTCTGCTAACTTTCTGCTTCAATTTGCATTCAGCACATAAAAAGAGTCAGCTTCTAGCACCTACTCAGACAAGGTCTACATGCAATTGACATGCTCAGCTTACTTATTGCATTTGTTATAAGTAACCAGTAAATCTGTGAAACCCTGGTCGCCACAAACTGAACAGAGCTTCACCTTACAATATTTTCAGGTCTTGATAGAGTAATTGTTCAATGAAATTTCTATTTTTCAACTTATCACTTGCCAAAGCATATAAAACCATTTTAGGCCGATATCTAATCATGGGGAGTTTGTTAACAGCATGAATTAAAGCTTTCCTCAATCAATTTTTACATAACAAGCTTTAAAGGAGAAACCCCCAATTTAGCTACCATGATCAGGTTTACGCAGAATACCTCATTTCTGACCTACTGTAGACATTTAAAATTGATCCTTGAACTATCTGACCATCGAAATTAACTATCCAAGTGTCTTCATGTCTTCAATTTACTTCCAGTTGATGCATTGAGAAAGCCCTAAATCTTCTCTATAATTGCAAATTCCAGATTGTTAGCGATTGTCCCCGTTCCACTTCGCCTCTTGCTTCATGATGCATATGTGGAGAACTTCCTTTCCATCAAACTCGGCTCATTTGTTAATCTATCATCATTCACCCAACTCTAACTGATGATTTTCCACGATCTCCTTCATGTGGTAAACCACACCTGTTTGCATGATCATTACTGAAGAAACACATATCAAAACCCTTTACGCATGTGATTAGTCATCTAGAAACCAAAATCGTGGGAGAAATTTTCTTAAAAACCAATGATTTCAGCGCCCTCGATATTCTTGTAGCGCCGTAGTGTAAACTTTTTGTCGTTGCGCTACAAGAATATTTCAAATTCAATTTTGGCGCTGTTTTAATCATTGATTCCATTTTGAATGAGGTTTAAATAATAAACTATGATCATGATGTTGTTTGTGAACTAATTAATCCATATAATTTCCTATAAAACCCTTCAGAACCTAAGGAAACAAACCATAATGAAAATCTAAAGCAAAAAATCAAAATTTCATTTAAAACCAAAAAAATTCATAAAGTTAGCAAATGAGAAAATTTAAGCATATGGACAAACCTAAAATAAAAATCTCAATCAAAATATAAAATTGAAGAAATCAAGTTCATGACTTAACATCTGGCTCCAACTGCGGCATGAAGTCCTCCTTGCGAGGCTTCAAGAACCTGTAGACCAGTGCCTTCTTTTCTGCTACTTACTTGTCTGCAAAATTTCCATTGGGTTATGGATTCTTTATTATGCTTCACTCACACTAGTATATACAATGAAAAGTGAAAATATCCTCAAAGACTATAAAAATGCTTGAGGAATCGTCCGTTGAGAGGACTTGACAATTCCTCACCTTCCAAAGACTGCAGGATAAAAGTGTTATCCTAGACACTAGGAAAGGGCCAAACCAGAGGTTGTCAAATTTACCATGTTTCCATTTTTTCTCTTTCCTAGCATCCCACCTCAAAACCATATCACCAACTGAGAAAGTGTTATCTTTGATTTTCCTGTCAAATCTTCTTTTGATCTTCAATCTGTACAACTGTGCACTTTCTTCAACCTTTTCCCTGTTCTGCTGCAAGTCTATCATCTCATAAATCCTCCTCTGCATATCATTTGGTTCCTCTTGGAAATTCTGAAGAAACTTCATAACTGGGATTCCCAATTGAACAGGAAAAACTACATCTGTACCATAAACTAACTAGAAGGGAGAAGTTCCAATTGCTTGTTTGACTGTTATCCTATCATCCCACAATGCGTATTTCAACATTGAATCCCATGATCTCTTGTTATTCTTGAGCAACTTCTTGATATTCTGAATGATGTTTTTATTAGAGGATTCAGCCAAACCATTACCCTGGGGATAGTAAGGAGTTGAGTGCTTCAACAAGATACCATTATTTTCACAAAATGCTTCCATTACCTTAGACTTGAAAGCTTTAGCATTATCTGTTACTATTTTCTGAGGACAGCCAAACCTACTCAAGATATTTTCTTCAATGAATTCCATAATTACTTTGTCTGTGGCATTCCTAGTAGGGATTGCTTCCACCCATTTGGTAAAGAAGTCTGTTGCAGTTAGAATCCATCGGTGTTGTCCTGAGGAAGCTAGATTTATTTCCCCTATAAAATCCAGACCCCATTGCTGGGAAGGAGCACTTATTGCAATAGGTTTTAGAGGCAAAGAAAACAATTTTTTTTTGCCAGCAAACTTTTGACAAGGAATATAGGCTCTTACTTGCTGACAAACATCTACAAACAAAGAGGGCCAATAATATCGAGCTATTAAAATCCTGTATGTTGTTGTCTTCCAGTACTTATGGCCTCCACAAGCACCCTCATGAGATTAAAAAATCACTCCTTCAATTTCAGATTTATCCAAGCACCTGAGTAGAATACAACCTGGGTCCTTCCAGAATAACTATTCTTCCACTAGACAATAGTTAGTAGCTTTAAGATTTAAAGATCTAGCAGATTTCCTATCTAAATGCTCAGGACATTGCAAAAACAACAGAAAATACACTATATCTGCATACCATGTGGATGCTGAATAATAGTCCATGGTCTTCTCTTTTTCTAAGCTTGCTTGATCTTCTTCCTGAGCTAACTCTTCAGCCATGACATGCAATCCTAGAGCTTGACAATTTGATTCAGCCAGCATCTTGGCTAAACCTTGTCCCTTGACTAGTTTGGTAGGTCTTATATCTACATCATACTCCATGATTTTATCAATCCACCTACCTCTTTTCCCTTCACTATCAGGATGTGTTAACACATCTTTAACAACACCATTAGGCACAAATGAAATAACTTTAGAATGCAGAACATAGATTCTAAAATTTTTTAAAGCTTTTACCAGATCATAGGCATGTTTTTCTAAGATACTGTATTTTAGTTCATAATCCCTAAGAGTTTTGCTGAAGAATGCAATAGGCTGCTCTAGTCCTTCCTTATTCTTCTGCAACGAAACAATTGCTATTGTATCCTCTGATGCAAATGAGAATGTGAGAAATTCCTTGGTAAAATATGGGCTTACTAATATAGGAGCTTCAGTAAGAGCAATTTTGATCTTCTCAAATGCATTCTTTGCCTCAATGGTCCACCTGACTTCCTGATCCTTTTTCAGTACAACTGTGATCTGTTTGATAGTCTCAGCAAAGTTTGGTATAAACCAACACAGAAATTTGATTTTACCAATGAAAGATTGGACATCTTTTTTACTCCTCGGTAAACTTATTTTCAATATAGCCTTTACCCTTTCATGATCAATCCTTATACCATCAGCAGACACTAAATGACCAAGGAATTTACCTTCCTGTACAGCAAAGTGTGACTTCTTTGGATTCAATGACAAGCCAAATTTTCTACATTTCAGGAAAGTCTGCCTCAAATGCTTCAAATGTTCATCATCTGATTGTGAGAAAACAGTAATATCATCTAAGTAGATTACCACAAACTTGTTCTTTTGTCCAACAAAAGCAATAACCATTGCCCTCTGAAAAGTGGCTCCAGCATTCATTAGACCAAAAGGCATCTTATCATACATGAAAGTTCCCCAAGGAGTTGTAAAATTTGTTTTCTCATTATCATCAGGATGGATAGAAATTTGATTGTACCTTCAGAAACCATCAACCATAGAGATCCTTTGTGCCCCAACTACCTGCTACAATATTTGCTCAATTTTAGGCAGAGGATAATTATCTTTTAGTGAAGATCTGTTGAGATTTCTAAAGTCAACACACAACCTAATTTCCCCATTCTTTTTTCTAACAGGGACTAGATTAGCCACCCATGAAGAATACCTGAGGGGGACTATGATCTTGGCATCCAACAACTTCTTCACTTCTTTTTCAATAACATGAAACAAGGCTGGGTTAATCCTCCTTAATTTCTGACGAAAAGGTTTGACATTTGGTTTTAAAGGGACTTTATGCTGTATGATTCCTGTGTCATAAGTCCTCAATTCCTCATAAGACCAGGAAAAAACATCCACATTCTCCTTTAACAGTTTAATGTACCTATTTCTTTGTTCAGCTGTAAGGGATTTAGAAATTTTGACCATTCTAGAGTGTTCTGCTGAACCAATATTACACTCTATCATATTCTCTTCTGAAGACTGAACAA
This sequence comes from Pseudotsuga menziesii, assembly GCA_001517045.1. NCBI lineage: Eukaryota > Viridiplantae > Streptophyta > Pinopsida > Pinales > Pinaceae > Pseudotsuga > Pseudotsuga menziesii. The sequence continues at coordinate 161,659 of LPNX010241604.1, read as the reverse complement.
CAGGCTTTAAAAGTGTATCATACTTTGTAAATATTCTTTCCAGAGGTACTAAACCTTTTGGGATGAATTTTCTTTTCAATTCAATAATTTTATGTCCTGCTATCTCATCTTCAACAATCTCATCTACCTGTCCATCTTCTTCATCCTCCTCTTGATCAATCAGGGAATTTGAAAACTCATGGGTAATCTCTAGGAACCTTTTAATTTCAATTTCATCTTCGAATACTCTCCACTGCTTTACGTTATCAAGTACAGATGGTCTGTACCTCACCTCAATGGGATACCTCAACTGAGTGGTCTTGGGGATTCTGAAGTGTGTGGAAGCCAAGGACAATGAATTTGCAGTCTGATTATGATCTCTTGGAACATGTGTAATATTAAAAGCTACAAAATAATTTTCAATCATGTCCCATACCTCATTTCGATAAATTTTCAGCAAACCCTGCTTCACTTGATAATTGTTCTTCACCTGTTGAACAACTAATTCGGAGTTGCCAAATGCAGAAATCTACTGAATGCCCAAATCTTTGGCAGATTTTAATCCTAACATCAAAGCTTCATATTCAACAATGTTATTTGTAGTAATAAACTCAAGTTTATACATCAGCTTTACTGTTTCACCTCCAGGGGATATAAGAAGAACTCCAGCTCTAGCACCTTCTTTGCAAGAAGATCCAACAAAGTATAATTGCCACAATTCATCTTCTTCTTCTCTGCTGTGTTTTACTGGCTATTCCTTTTCAACCTGTAACAAACCAACAGTATTGTCTTCATCACTGAAATGTAACATGCAAGTTCCCAGGTCTTTGTCAACAACATATAGTGGATGATCGGTGGGGTTCTTGTCATCTGTCACAATATAGGCAAACTGAAGCTCTCTATACAGCCTTCTATTTTCTCCTCCAAACATAGGAATAGTAGCATAAGACAAGTCCATTTGTAAAGTTCCCCCGACTTTATTTTCCCAAGACCTAGAGAGAAGTAATCCAAACTTAGTGGTTATATCGGCTACCACTACATCAATGATGACACTTTTCATAGGTAACTGAGCCAAACTGAAAACCGTGTCCTTTATTACCCCTAAACACTTCTCTGCTCTAGAATCAAATGCATATAAATCATGATAGGGTTTGGTAATAATCAGCCCTAAAGCTTCCATAATAGCCTTTGGCATCAAATTGTGGGATGCTCCCGAATCTAACAAAAAATTGTGTATCATCTGTTCATGGATTGTCAGAGTGATATAGAATGGAGGTGAAGCTCCTGCTTCATTTTTAGTCTTCTCAGCCAAGGCTGATCCAATGAAAATCTTAGGATTCTCCTCTTGCAAGTTCACCGTGTCCGAAACAGGATGATTGCTTGTTGAATTAAGAATCTTAAGGACTGATTCTTTATATGAAGGGTTTCTTATCAATTCATTTAAAGGTATAGGAATATTTAACTTGCCTAATTCATTTTCTAGGATGAAATTCTAAACAGATTTACTTACCTCTTCAACCTCTGTGTTCTTCTTTTGTTTTTCTGAACCTTGTTTCTTCTCTGTTAGAGGATCAGATGGCTGATTAGCAGGGGCAGCTACCTTCTTCTTCGAGCTTTGTACTACTTGCTTTGGACCTGACCTCAGATTTATAGTCTTCCTGAGTTCATTTTGACTGACATCAGTAGTTACAGCAGTCATCTTTAGACCCAAATCATCTTCTGTTTCAAACATATCAGCATCACAACATTCTGCATTCAGAAACTCTTCTTCGGTGACAAAACCTTCAGACAATCTTTCTCTAAAATGGCTTATATCTTGGTCAGTATCTTCAAATATCATTTCATCATCAACTTCTTCTTCATCAACAACATTGTTCTAAAGAGGTGGTGGCACTCTTTGGTCCTCATTGTCTCTTCTTTCCCGCTGAATATCATTGTTCCTGCGTTCTCTAGGCATGAACCGGGGGGCAAACTGTCTTCTAAATGGGTTCTGATTATTAGGATTTCATTCACCTTCTGGAGCAGGCTTGTTGGAATTTTTCTCTAGCTCTAATTTGTTCAATCATGCAGTTCGAATTTTTACCAACTTAGCCATTTCATCAATTTTCCCTTCAGTAGAATGAGAAGCATAACTCCCTGGGGCTGCTTCCTTTTTTCCTTTTCTGTCATAAAGCTACTGAGATGTTTCCTTCTTTAATATATTTGAAGCCAGTATGTTGGATTCTACCTCCAATGCTGCATCTTGCATATTCAGTAAAGAGATAGGTCTCCTTTCCCTCAGTAATAAGAAAAATTCATGATCGAAGGCATTTGCATATGTAAGTTTTGCAGAGGTTTCTGTAGAATTTATTTCTATAGGAATTCTAGTGTACATTTTTTTAAACCTCTTTGAAAAATCTGCAATAGTCTCATCCTTTTTCCTCCTAAGAGCTCCAAACTCAGTTATGTAGTATGTATGGTCTTTAGTGTCCCCCCATTGTCTCATGAAGAGATCACAAAGTTCTTCAATGATAGTGATAGAGTTAGCAGGCAACTCTCTAAACCATTTCCTAACATCTCCATCGAGGCTCTGCACAAATATTCTCATCCATACATCCTTGGCCTCGATGTTTTGGTTATCGGCATAACTAAGGAAAGCTTCCCAGTGTTCTTCAGCCATGGTTTCCCCCTATCCATTAAACCTAGGAAGATATTTTTGGTAGTCACCCCTAGGTAGTGCATTTAAAGGCTGAGGCAAGACCAATGGTGCATATCTAGCTGCAACCATCCGGTCCATCATATCTATGGGCTGATTTTGCTCTGCCATTTTTGGACTGACTGACTTTGGTGACGAAGAGGTTTGAATGGAACTTGGCTGAAAGGGGTTTTAACTTAATTTCAACTGAAAGAGAGGTATCTTACCATGAGAGGTAGCTTTAGCTTTTAAGAAGGATTGAGGATTAGTAAAAACTTGAAAACTATTATCAGGAATTGTAGGCTTTAACCAGGCTGAAACTTCTTCTTCTTTTCTCAATACAAATGAAGGTGATGAACCCTCCAACTGGTCAGGATGATATAAAGATGATAAATACTGATACCTCCTAATCTTTCTTGCAGTCTTTAATATTTGTTTAGGATCTGTAACACCCAACTGCAATGGTGAAGTAGGTCTATTTCTAGTCCCAAATCCTCTAGTAGCCACTGTGTCAAACTTGGTGAAAAGTAGCCTTAAAGATGTGCTGGTTTAAGTTCACCTCTTAAAAACAGTGAAAAGATAAGTATCCCAGGGAAAAATTTGTTTTCAACTTCATTCCCCGGCAATGCCGCCAAATATGTTTGTGCGAAAAATTGTTTCTAGGCCACAAAGAAACAAGCCAACACAATCTCAAATATTCAATCAAAGAAAACTAGGTTTTAGGGTTTTTGAAAGGTTTTTTTGGTTGTAAAGTTTGGTGTCAAACAAGGAATACACTCATGATCCAAATAGGGACTGAATCATAAGAAAATAAAAACATAGATGCATAACATAATTACCAGTATCCAACAGAATATGACATTAAAGTTCATTCATAAAAGACAAGCACTACTAGCATACAAACCATAAACCAACAATGAATTTATCAGTTATGTAACTAAACAAGTTAAAAATGAAGCCAAAACACAGACTGAAGGGTGGAAAGTGTCATATATTTCATAATTCTATTCATCAAATACATATGAGAGTTTATGTACTTAGCTCATCAATAAGTCCAAAAGACCTCCTGAAGTCCTCCAAAAATCGAACCCTTTGTTTTCTTTCTCATCTATCTAAATACTGTTTCTCAAAAAATCAGTTAGGGTCTAAACCCTAACTGTCTTTAGCCAACTCATCGAAGGGATAAATTGAAATTATACTTTACAAAATAAAGTATTTCTTCAAAAACATAACCAATAACTAACTAACTAAATTATTTCTCAAAAGACATAACAAGTAATTGACTAACTAACAAACTCAAAGGTCTTTAGCAACTTCAGCTAGTAAGGCTATCCCATCCAAATCTTGGGAATTCTTCCTAACTCTCTTCTGCTCAGCTTCCATATCTGCTAACCTTATTGTAATTTCTTCATTAAGCTGCTGTAAGCTTCTGACAGTCTGCTTCAATTTTGCACATTGTAAATCCGTGCTTCTCTTTCTCTTCAGGGCTTCCTTGGAGACTGTAATAAGCTCTTGATAATGGTCATTTACTTCTTGTAAATCTTCCTTGAGTATTTTATTTGTTAGGATCAAACCATCATTAGTTTCCTGCATGTAATCCATTTGATTCCTGTATTGTTTGATGGTTCTTTGTAGGTTCTCCTTGTCTGAGTCAAAAGCCTTCCCTGTTGTGGTATCCTATATCTCACTAGGTAGCCATGGGATACCTAGCTTTCTGAAAATGTCTTCATCCTCCTGTAGAAGCTTTGTAGAAATACCAGGAACACTTGGAATTTCTTGAGTGTCTATTTCATCAGGTGCATTTTCTTTCATTAGAAACTTATTTTCTAAATAAGAGGCATCCACTTCTTCTTTCTGTTGCTCCTTCAACATTTCATCTCTTAATTCCAGAAACACAGCTGATAGTTTAGTCTCGGTGAGACTAATCTCTTCTGCTGACTTCAATGGCTTTTTCCCCTTTGTATGATGAGAAACTGGAGTTTTTAGAACTGCTTCTTTCTCATTCTTTAGTTTTTCATCTGACCAATCATCATCAAGCACAGTTACCTCTTTTGTATTTAATCTAGGGTTTAGCAACTTTTTCATACTCAGCCTTAACTTGTTTCTTGGGCTAGTTTTGGGTCTCCATGTTGAGGCAAGCTCTCCCATCATCTTCAAACTTTTACCTTGATCTTTAATTGTGGCAAACTCCATAGCTTTAACCCTGATCTTCTTTTTCTTAGGTATGATTGTCTTATCTTCTAGACTAGAGAATTCCCTGCATGTACCAACCCTAGTTTCATCTTTGACAATGAATTCATCTTCTTCTAACAGATATCCTTCATCCTCAGAAAAAATAGTGATTGCGCTTCTTTGCTAGACCTGGATGTTTTCCTTCTCTACAGCAACCTTTTCTGTGATAATAGTTTTCTCCTCACTAAAATTTTCTGCTGGTGTCACATATTGCACAGGATGATATTCCTTTTTTTTAATAAAAAAACCTTTGCCCTTACTGTCAGCTGAAGACTGTTTAAATTCATAGTTTCCCTTTGAGGGCTCTAGTACTTCTTCAAATTTAACTTCTTTTTTATCTTCAGACTTGATTTTCTGACCTAGTTTCCTAACTAGGGTTTTCCCTTTGTTTACATGTTTTTCGGTTTGCTGCTCTTCCTGCTTAATTTGGAAACTAGACCAAAAAAGAAAATAATCCCATGTCTTCCCTTCTCTTTGTAGAGCAGTGCTGATAATGAGCTTGATCAAACCATGATGGAAGATGGATTGTGTAGTATGATCATGATGTTCCTTAACTCTACTTGACATCTTCTACATACTTTTAAACAAAAAGAAAGGAAGACTCATTCTGGATTCACCAACCAGATGCTGTAAGAACCTAAAATGATATTTGAAGACATAGGAATATCTCCCTTCACAGGTGATATAGCTTTGTATGACTTTAATGGGATCCACCCACTCATCTCTGAAATTCTGGATTAGTATTCCTTTGCTCTAGTCTGGAATAATGCCAGGTATAAGATACCTTTGGGCATTAAAGGTGAATGGCAGCTTTTTGAATCACAAATATCCTTCATTTCTGACTCCTATGGCTTCAGCAATCAACTCCACAGTCAACTTAAACTTTAGAGTATCAAATACTGCCATGTCCTAGTTATAGATTTGGGCAAATTTATAAGAGACCTCAGTGTTATAGCCATCAATCTTCTTGAAGAAATCCAACCACCCAGCATTTTGGAAAAGCCCTGCATAACCTGGGAATTGGTCAATCCAATTTAGGTCAGTGGGCTCATCCCTGTTGGTTTTGCCACTTTTTCCCATCTGCTTTCAATGACTGCATTCTGTGTACTTTTAGGGCCTTGTTAATGACCTCACAGCTCATTTTTTTCTCAAGCTTCTAGAGTTTTGATAATCAGTTTTCTTTGATTCTCCTTGGTTGTTTTCTCTTAATTTTTTAACAGTCTGTTTTTGTTTTTAATGCAGGGAAAGTTTTACACCAGGTTTGAGTAATTTAGGTCAACAGAGTGCCAAAAAATCTTCAACCAAATTGCTGCTGAAATTAACTATCATCCAAGCTGTTCATTTCGATGCTAGACCATCTCTAGAATGTATGAAAACATCTGTGTGTTATGGCTCTACTCAAATAGTACCCTTGGATCCTTTTAATGCCACTTATGAGATATCTATTTGCAAAAAGGATTTTACATTAGTGCTCTGAAATTCCTGCTTCTTAGATCAACTAGTGATTGTTTAACTAGTGGATGGAAAGATATAAGAGCAATCTTATGTCTGCTAACTTTTTTCTTCAACTTGCATTCAACACATAAAAACAGTCAGCTTCTAGCACCTACTTAGACAAGGTCTACATGCAATTGACATGCTCAGCTTACTTATTGCATTAGTTAGAAGTAACCAGTAAATCTGTGAAACCCTGGTCGCCACAAACTGAACAGAGCTTCACCTTACCATATTTTTAGGTTTTGAAAGAGTAGTTGTTCAATGAAACTACTATTTTTCAACTTATAACTTGCCAAAGCATCTAGAACCCTTTGATACTGATATCTGATCATGGGGAGTTTGTTAATAGCATGAATTAAAGCTTTCCTCAATCAATTTTAACATAACAAGCTTTAAAGGAGAAACCCCCAATTTAGCTTCCACGATCAGGTTTACGTGGAATACCTCATTTATAACCTACTGTAGATGTTTAAAATCGATCTTTGAACTATATGACCCCTGAAATTAACTATCCAAGTGTCTTCAGGTCTTCAATTTGCTTCCAGGTGGCGCATTGAGAAAGCCCTAAATCTTCTCTGTAACTGCAAATTCCGGATTGTTAGCGTTTGTCCCCGTTCCACTTCGCCTCTTGCTTTGTGATGCATATGTGGAGAACTTCCTTCCTGTCAAACTCGGCTCATTTGTTGATCTGTCATCATTCTCCCAACTCTAACTGATGATTTTCCACGATCTCCTTCATGTCGTAAACCACACCTGTTTGCATGATCATTACTGAAGAAACACGTATCAAAACCGTTTACGCATGTGATTAGTCATCTAGAAACCAAAATCGTGGGAGAAATTTGCTTAAAAATTGGTGATTTCGGCGCTCGCGAAATTTCTTGTAGCGCCGCAGTGTAAACTTTTCGTCGTTGCACTACAAGAATATTTCAAAGTCAATTTTGGCACTGTTTTAATCATTGATTCCATTTTGAATGAGGTTTAAATGATAAACTATGATCATGATGTTTTTTGTGAACTAATTAATCCATATAATGTCCTATAAAACCCTTCAGAACCTAAGGAAACAAACCATAATGAAAATCTAAAGCAAAAAATCAAAATTTCATTTAAAACCAAAAAATTTCCTAAAGTAAGCAAATGAGAAAATTTAAGCATATGAACAAACCTAAAATAAAAATCACAATCAAAATATAAAATTGAAGAAAACAAATTCATGACTTAGCAGATCCCATTGATGTATTATGTTTCCTTGAGGGCATGATTTTGAATTGGGCCTACATTATATTAAGCAGCTTGTCCCCATGTATAGTTGCCGCACACGAAAGGATGACCCAGAGAAAGTCAGGATTGTACATGGCTCTTACTTGATAGATTGCATTCTATGCCTGCATCAAATTCCTAAATCTCAATTGTGGTTGGGATCACACTAAGACCCCTATATATGCAGCCTATCAAATTATGTGGGCACATAGGTACTCAAGCTACTATAAGATTATAAGCGATGAGTTTTTTTTGCTTCTATATGAACTGATTTTTCTTAAGGACCCTAACATTTTGTCGGAGAATTCTATGGAAGTCATATGTGAATACGGGGATTATTATTTCTATCAGGAAGGTACTTACCTAAGAATGTATGGAGGATCTAAATCCCCATCATTGATGCCTAAATATGCCAAAAACTATGTATTTCATAAGGAAGCATTTAGACAGTTGTTCATAGATGGAGTAGGAAATTTCCTGTCTGACATGAAGAAGGAATCTTTGCCACCATTTCCCTTTTGTATGGGCAGTTATAACTTCATGAAGGTAAAAAATGCATCTGAATTTGTAAAAGATCTAGAACATTTACACTTTGGGGAAAAGAGTTTCCACATAAATGACTCAATAGAAAAAGTTGCATACCATTGTGCATTTGTAAAATTTCGTTATGAATACTCCCATTATTTTGATAAAGATGAAGGAAAAATATAGGAATGCCAACACCATGACTTCTCTAAGTAAGTGTTTCAAGAAAAAGGGAGTCACCATTGGGAAAAAAGGTTGCAGCACTAGAACTGAAAAACAGAAGCTACATGAAGAGGCTACAATAAGACAAGAGAAGATGCTAAAAAACAACAGGAAGAAGTTGAGAAGCAACAAGTCGAGGAGGCTCAAAAGAAAAAAGAAGATGAGGAAAGTTTGAAAAAGGAAACAGAAAAATGAGTGTGAAGAGAAATAGAGAAAGTAGGCAAGGAATTGGGAAAGAATGAACAAGAGGATAAGGACAAAGAAATTTTTAACTCAGACACTTCCCAAGGCACCCTGATGGATCCTCTCGCCTCATCAGGAAACATAGTCATAGGAGGCCACATTCCTCTAGCTGAGATTGGATTGGTTCCTTTCAATCCATCAAAGATTCACAGATTGGCATGCTTGGACATGATATTATTCGGTAAGAACGGGAAAACCATTGTTAGAATATTAGAAAATATATTAAAGGTTGGCGCTCAACTCGATGTACTCACGGTGACTGAGAATACTTTCATACAAGGCACCAACCAAGACCCTAAATTCTCAGTGTCATTAAATATAGCAGCCGCTCAAGCTAATGCTGATAACATTGACAAGTTGATAGAAGAAGCATAGAATTATAAAGAAAGGATGATTAAGATGAAGGACACTCTGATCTAGGAAAGAGGAGAGGGTCGAGAATTAAAAAGAAAACATGAAGTGACCCTATCTGAGAAAGATATTATCCAAAGGGATTATCAAGACTTAGAAACATAAAAGGCTTCACTAGAGGTACAGGTAACCATCATGGAAGGGGAGAAAAAGGGTTTTGAAGGCAAGGTTGCAAACTAGAACCACAGAAATTAGCTGCCAACCAACAAGTGAGGGAACTCAGAACTCAAGTGGAAGAGCTAATGGTGTAGAAGGGATCCCTTGAGACTCAACTAAAGATAGAAAATTACAAGAAGCCATAAATCAACCCTTTCCATGATCAATCCCGCATAATATGAAGGAAGATCCATCAATTCCAATTAAAACTTGCAGAGGAGATATATAAGGTCAAGCGGGCATAGACAAGGTTGAATGGAATTACAACAGTGTCGCTTGATTTCAGAACAAGGATATTGAAGGTTGCATAAAAGTTTCAAGATGAGCTGACTTGGGTGGAAGCCAATTTAGAATTTCCTGAACACTTGCCACAAAATATAGTAGAAGGTCAAAACATAGAATTAGCACTCCTAGAATTCTACAGAAAATATTCTTTGAGATTCACTGCTGGAATCAAAAAGACTCTGGAAAGATTCACAGAGTTATACAAGAAAATGTGCTTGGTTCACAATAAATGCTAGACTTCTTCAGTGGTAAAGATCAAAGACTGTCTAGATAAATATCATCATCTAAAGTATCTCCAAGATATTTTGCATGAAGATGAACAAAGCATTAAGAAAATTGAATACTGTAATATCCCAAATTTTGGACCTACCATTTATAGGCATGAGCCTATTGATCATGATGATTATATTGATGTTTTATTTTATATTGGGTCAAATAGCGCGCTGCATATGAACATGATGATTTGTTTTTTATATTGGGAGTAAGCCAATTGTTGATGATATATATGTATACATATGTTGGTTTTGTTGGGTGTGGACCCTGAAGCACATGATTGATGAAATGTTTTGTGTTGGCCATGGACCCTAAAGCACATGATCAATGAGATGTTTTGTGTTGAGTGAGAGGCTTTGGAGCACATGAGTACTTACATTTGTGTTGAACATAAAGCTCTGTAACACATGAAAATATAATTGGAAATGTTGGGCATAAGCTCTAGAGCATTCCATGTTGATGTTGAGCATAAGATCTGGAACATCGAATCCTTGGCCATTGTATCACTAGGTGTATCGTACAAGTACATCCTAGCATTTAGTGTTGAGCGAAAGCTATGGAATTGCACTATGTTTGTAACTCCCTATTATAAGTGTTGAGTATGGGCTCTGGTAAGCACTAGGGGTTATTGAAAAGATTAAAATCACCTTCGAGTGAAAAGGACTAGAGAATAATATTGATATCATCATACTTATTTTTAAGTGATTAAATGAAATTTTGAATTTATGTATTCTCATCAAGTACTGAAAATATACCACGTTATACGAGGGAAATCCAACATGCAAGGATGTTTAGAGTTTCGTAGCCTAGTATACCTGAACTATCTATCTACTTGACCTACATGAAGAAGTGTTTTTAAGTCTAGGGATCATAATACATGATGCCTGAAGACATTTGTTGTTTCCTTTCAATCCATCCAAGAATCACATAGTGGCATGCTTGGACACGATATTATTCGGCAAGAACAGGAAAACCATTGTTAAAATATTAGAAAATATATTAAAGGTCGGAGCTTAACTCGATGTGCTCACGGTGACTGAGAACAGTTTCAAACGAGACACCAACCAAGATGCTAAATTCTTAGTGTCATTAAATATAATAACTTCTCAAGCTAATGCTGACAACATTGACAAGTTGATAGAGGAAGCATAGAATTATAAAGAAAGGATGATTAAGATGAAGGACACTCTGATCTAGGAAAGAGGAGAGGGTCAATAATTAAAAATAAAACATGAAGCGACCCTATCTGAGAAAGATATTATCCAAAGGGATTATCAAGACTTAGAAACATAAAATTCTTCACTAGAGGTACAGGTAACCATCATGGAAGCGGAGAAAAAGGATTTTGAAGACAAGGTTGCAAACTAGAACCACAGAAATCAGCTGCCAACCAACAAGTGAGGGAACTCATAACTTAAGTGGAAGAGCTAATGGCATAGAAGGGATCCCTTGAGACTCAAACAAAGAAAATTACAAGAAGCCATAAATCACCCCTTTCCATGATCAATCCCGCATAATCTTAAGGAAGATCCATCAAATCCAATTAAAACTTGTAGAGGAGATATATAAGGTCAAGCGGGCATAGACAAGGCTGAATGGAATTATAGAAGTGTCGCTTGATTTCAGAACAAGGATATTGAATGTTATAGAAAATTTTCAAGATGAGCTGACTTGGGTGGAAGCCAATTTAGAATTGCCTGAACACTTGCCACAAAATATAGTAGAAGGTCAGAATATAGAATTAGCACTCCTAGAATTCTACAGAAAATCTTCTTTGAGATTCACGGCTGGAATCGAAAAGACTCTGGAAAGGTTCACAGAGTTCTACAAGAAAATGTGCTTGGTTCACAACAAATGCTAGACTTCTTTGGTGGAAAAGATCAAAGACTGTCTAGATAAATATCATCATCTGAAGTATCTCCAAGATATTTTGCATGAAGATGAACAAAGCATTAAGAAAATTGAATACTGTAATATCCCAAATTTTGGACCTACCATTTATAGGCATGAGCCTATTAATCATGATGATTATATTGATGTTTTATTTTATATTGGGTCAAAGACCGCGCTGCATATGAACATGATGATTTGTTTTGTATATTGGGTGTAAGCCAATTGTTGATGATATATATGTATACATATGTTGGTTTTGTTGGGTGTGGACCCTAAAGCACATGATTGATGAAATGTTTTGTGTTGGGTGTGGACCCTAAAGCACATGATCGATGAGATCTTTTGTGTTGAGTGAGAGGATCTGGAGCACATGAGTACTTACATTTATGTTGAACATAAAGCTTTGGAACATATGAAAATATAATTGGCAATGTTGGGCATAAGCTCTGGAGCATTCCATATTGATGTTGAGCATAAGCTCTGGAACATCGAATCCTTGGCCATTGTATCCCTAGGTGTATCGTACAAGTACATCCTAGCATTTAGTGTTGAGCGAAAGATCTGAAATTTCACTATGTTTGTAACTCCCTGTTATAAGTGTTGAGTATGAGATCTGGTAAGCACTAGGGGTTATTGAAAAGATTAAAATCACCTTCGATTGAAAACGACTAGAGAATAATATTGATCTCATCATACTTATTTTTAAGTGATTAAATGAAATTTTGAATTTTTGTATTCTCATCAAGTACTGAAAAGATACCATGTTATACAAGGGAAATCCAAAATGCAAGGATGTTTAGAGTTTCCTAGCCTAGTAGGCCTAAACCATCTATCTACTTGACCTTCATGAAGAAGTGTCGTTAAGTCTAGGGATCATAATACATGACGCCTAAAGACATTTGTTGACAAGTATTTTAATACTATGTATTTTATACATAGTATGTATAAAGAATTAATTATGATTAATTATATAATTGAATAAAGAATGAAGAGAAGCTCCACCAATTATTATTTATCATTAAAGGAGTAATAAATAGTGAAATATTTATGAAAGACTAACTAGGAACTAGTTAAAAGTTCCTAGGTTAAGGATTGAAAATTACGGCAGTAAATTAAAAAGGGTTAACTCAAGAAATCAAGGATTTATTTATTTAACTACCCCTTTGACTAAAAAGTCGGTCTATAGAGACTCAATCCTAGCAAAGGCTTGAGATTCTGATTTTCATCTAGGAGAATTATTATTTTGCCTGTTTTTTGCTCTCAAGTGTGTTCTTGGTAAACTTTTCCTGCAAGGAAAATAGAATTGAGTTAGAACTAATTACCAGTTAGGAAACCCTACCATAGGAGCTCTAAGCTACTTGCATGTTGGATTTCAGCTCGGGGGGATCCGGATTAGAACTAGGAACGGTTCTGGGTCATGGTTTGGAGGAATATGGTAGTTCCCAAGTGATTTGGTCATCAAAATCAGAGGCCAGATCTATCTTAAATTGATAATGCTGGTTATTTAAAAAGTGTGTAGGTTTAGCCATTAAAGGATCTCCAAAAGATAAATTACACGTATGAGTTCTTAATATGTCAAAGTTCATTTCTAGGGTAAATGTTGGCTTCTTTATGTAAAATCTTATATATTGATTGGTTCTGTCCATATCTCCTAGGGTTACATTTCTTAAAATATAACTCTAGACTGTCTATGCTATCTTCTAGATTATATAATGAATATGTTAGATGAATGCTTCGAATGAATTTACTAACCCTATGTAATTGATGTTCTGCCTGAATTTTGCTAGGGTTTTTATTCTCTTCAATACTTCCTAGGGTGGTAAATATTATCATAGGATGTATACAGCTAGGTTTCACTCTCTAAAGTTTGTTTTATGTATTCATTCAATATTCAGAAATTAATACTGTAAACTAGGTAAATCCAGACCTGTTATTTATTGTTCACCTATTATTTATATCTCTACTGACATATTACATTTTCAGTAGAGACATGTTTCAGATTATAGTAGATTAAATCATAGGAGTAAGTTTAAAGAAATAAATATACTAAATAGATACCTTAGGGTATTATTTACAAACAAAATGACTTCATATATATATAGATACCTTAGGGTATTATTTACAAACATAATGACTTCATATATATATATATATATAAGGCCATCGGGTATAAACATATATGAAATCTATCTATACATTTAATTCCAAAATTAAATAACTCATCTAATACCTTTCAAGGTCTGTCGTACTAAATATAAACTAATATTTAAACAATTCCATTTAAAATAATTATCATCATAAGTATCCAAACAGAGATGATATCGTGACCATCCATGTGGTCCAATACAAAATCTCTGCACTTCTTAAAGAAGTCCACATTTATTTTTAAAAAATATCTTAATAATATTAAATTAAACAACTAATAATTAGAAACCCTTTTTTTATGCCAACAGATGTCGCGGCATCAAATCCCATGGATGTTCAAAACCAAAGGCAAAAACACTAATAACAACCATAGTATAATATCATAACATAAATCCAAATTGTATAACCTTATGACTGGTTCTCAAAACAAATTCAAAGAACCCATGCTTAAGTATTTAGATAATGTTTAGACCATAGGTTTAGAGCTTAGGGTTTTAATCCCTTAGTAACAAGGTATTTATGCTTAAGAACCATGGCATATAGGGTATGCCATGATAACATCTCTGACTATAAAAATCCAAAGGTCTACTCTTAAACCAATATAATAACCTGTCAATAAAACAACATAAGAGATGTTAATAGGTATAGTGAGAACATACATAGAACGTAAACTGTATTAATGACATATAGATAACGAATTCAAAACATAACGAAGAATAATTAGTGTACAATAAAATTTAGTTGTAGTAGCTACATTGACGATAATGACACTTACCAAGTTATAAAACAAAGTCTGTAATTAGCATAACAACTAGCAGCAGGTGATCTAGGATCAAGACAGTCAACACACTTTACACCAGATCCCATCGCAAAGTAATGAACTACGAAAGTATTTAAAAGAGGTTCCTTAGTTCAATTGAACTAAGTAAGCCTACATAACCAAGAAATACTTTACCTCTCAAACTGTAATGGGAGAAAAAGTTCTGCCACTCCACCACTTTGTTCCCATCAACAAAGTTAAGTTAGTTTTTATTAAATAAACAAGGTACACATGTGCAGAGCAAAACAATGATCTATACAATTCATGAATTCACCGACAGTAATAACTAAGATATATCAATAGTTTAAATAACATAATTAAGACATAAGAAGTAAACGAACTAATAATCACTGAATGTATAAGAGATTAACAAGACAGTATGGGTAGTTTCTGAAGAGATTGAAAGTATAAGTAGCACATGTAATTCCGCATGAGTAATAATGATCCCCTTTGGGTAGTTTTCACTAGCCTATAAAAAAAAATATTTTCAATTTTTGGGGACATTACAAGTGGTATCAGAGCCCGGTGTCAATAATGAGAGACTTATGGGTGCACCAGGAATTCACGCAGAGAAAATATAGTATGATAAGTAATTTTTGCTACTATTAAATTTTTTTGTGTTTCAGGAAAATTTTTACAACGTTGTTCAATTTATGAATACTATGGAAGAAAACAGCCGGCATGAAGAAATGACCACCCCCATTCTGGAAGTGAACTTGGTGGTCGAGCTAAAATATGATGTGATGAACAATTTGCACAGTCTTCAAGCTGAACTGAAAAGTTTCAGAGAAGACAGTCTAAATGAAAGAAAGGAAGAGCAAGCTATAAATGAAGCATTATTGCATAAAATGACGGGAGGGAGCTCCCAAGGTAAACCTACCCATTCCACCAGTAGATCCAAAAGAGAACCGTACCATGAGTGGGCCAATAGCTCAAGAGAAGCGGAAAAACAAGTTACACCTGAAGCACCTAAAGGGGATCAGTCACTTTTTCTATGGAGAAAGAGGAAAAGAAAGGATGACAGTCTTCAGGGGGAGTTTCGAAAAATAAGACACCCGATCTATGAAGGTGAAGTAAATACGGGGGAAAAGGTTGAAGAATGGTTGCTGGGAATGAGTAAGTATTTCCAGGTGCATAACTATTCAAATGTGATGTAGGCTATGCTTTCCATTTATAATCTGAATGGTAAGGCAGCAAGATGGTGGCGAGATTTAAAGCACACCAAGAAATATGAGTTGCAAGAAATAAGTTGGGAAAACTTCTGAAATATTTTCCAATAAAATTTCACGTCAAAAAGGTTCTTTGACCGCAAGGTAAAATAGTTCCATGAACTACACATGCGGTCCATGACTATGGATGCATTTATAAATAAATTTCTAGATCTACTGCTTTATGTATCGTATATCAAAGAAGAGAAGGTGAAGATCCAGTAGTTCCTAGGATGTCT
Source organism: Pseudotsuga menziesii (assembly GCA_001517045.1). NCBI lineage: Eukaryota > Viridiplantae > Streptophyta > Pinopsida > Pinales > Pinaceae > Pseudotsuga > Pseudotsuga menziesii. Next base: position 145,594 of record LPNX010241604.1, on the reverse strand, counting down.
TCCTCTGAGTTTTTGGGACAAGATTGAATTAGACATGCCAAATACTCTAGATACTACACTACAAAAGGCCCAATTCTATTATGAGCATGAGCAGTTACGGAAAGAAAACCAGAACCGAAACAGAAAAAAGTCTAGAAACTTTTTTGATAACCGTAAGCCTGGGTCAAATCTGTAGCCTTATAGAACGCAAAATAACAGCTTTCAAGTGAAAAAGAACTTCAACAAAAATGGTACAAAGCCTTATGTACCAAATCCTAATGGTAATAAGCAAGTGGCAAGTGGATCCAATAATACCCCTTTAGCGATCAAGTGCTAGAAGTGCAACAAGCCGCATTATGCCCGAGATTGTAAGAACAAGAACAATGGAGTCTTGCATAACCTGCAAGAAGAACCTACCGTTGAGGATATAGCAGGAACCCCATGAATCTATGCAGCATTAGATGGCAAACAGGTGGAACATCAAGCTATAATGGTCGAGATCAAAGGTAAGATCTTGAACACCTCTATTTCAATACTTATTGATCCCAGTGCTTGCCGGAGCTATGTTGCACCTAAGATTGTTGTTTTATGCAAGTTAGGCAAAGTAAAGCATGTTAAACCTTGGCTAGTATAGTTAGCCACTAGCATGAAACAGAAGGTTTCAAAAATTGTTAAAGAATGTGAAGTAAACCTGAATGGTTTCCTTACTAAGGTAAACCTAAACCTCCTACCTTTAGGATCGTATGATACTCTTATCAGCATGGAATGGTTGGAACATCACCATGTCATGCTCTATTGTCTACACAATTCTATCTTGTGTACTTATAGCCAAGGGAACCAGGTGAAGGTTCAAGGCATCCTAAAGAAAAGTTTCTACAAGACAAATCTCTACCTTACAAGCGAAGAAGTGTGTTAGGAAGGGCTGCAAGTTATTTGCAGTGAACATCCAAGATGTAGAGTTTGATAGAGAACAACACATAAAAGACTTCCCCATTCTTGAAGAATTCAAGGATGTGTTTCCCGAGGAAATCCTTGGATTACCTCCAAAAAAAGACCTATACTTTTTCATCAAACTGACCCTAGGATCAGTTCTGGCCTCCAAATCCCCTTACCGCATGAGTGCACCAAAATTGGTGGAACTCAAACTACAGTTGCATGAGTTAATAGAGAAAGGGTATATCCGACCCAGTGTGTCCCCTTGGGAGCACTGATTTTATTCGTAAAGAAGAAGGATGGTATGATGTAGATGTGCATTGATTACCGTCAATTGAACAAAATGACTATAAAGAACCACTACCCGCTCGCTAGGATCGATGATTTGTTTGACCAGGTGGGAGGAGCCAAAATATTTTTGAAGATTGACCTGCGAGCCGGGTACCATCAGGCACGGATCCAAGATGAAGATATTCCCAAGACCGACTTTCGTACAAGGTATGGGCACTACGATTTTGTAGTGATGCCGTTCAGGTTGACCAATGCACCCAAAAAATTTATGTGTATGATGAACAACATATTCAGTAAATATTTGGATAAGTTTGTACTAGTCTTTATTGATGACATTTTGATTTATTCCAAGAATAAAGAGGAACATGAAGAACACCTTCACATAGTACTTTGAGTGTTGAGAGTACACCAGCTCTATGCTAAGTTTAGTAAATGTGATTTTTCCAAACCACAAATATAGTACCTAAGGCACATCATATTCGAGGCAGGAATAGTTGTGGACCTGGAAAATATTCGAGCTATAAAGGGTTAGCCTACCCCGACTAGTGTCACTGACATTAGGTCATTCTTGGGATTAGCTGGATATTATCAAAAGTTCATTGAGAACTTCTCAAGAATCGCTTGCCCCATGACTGCTTTGTAGAAGAAAGCAAATAAGTTCATATGGACTGACAAGTGCGAAGGAAGTTTTCAAAATCTTAAGCATATTTTAATGACCACACCAGTGTTGTAGATTGCGGATCCCGATGGGGATTTATTTTTTTGCACGTATGCAAGCAAGGAAGTACTTGGAGGAGTCCTCTTGCAGAATGATCACGCGATCTATTATGAATCATGGAAGTTTAAAGAACATGAGCAAAATTACCCTATGCATGATCTTGAGTTAGAAGCCATTATCAATGCTTTGAAGATGTGGAGGCACTACCTCATGGGGATGAATTTGCTTATAAAGAATGACAATATGAGTCTAAAATATTTATTTGATCAACCCGATCTGAATGCAAGGCAATCCAGATGGTTGGCTTTCCTGACTGAGTATCACTTTGAACTAAAGCATATTAAGGGAAAAGAGAACAAAGTTGCCGATGCTTTCAGTCGACGAAATCATATGATATATGAGGTGAACCTAAGTCAAATTGATGCATATTTGCATGAGAAGATTAGAACAGCCAACAAGGTTGACCCGTTCTATGTGGAAATCCTCAAGAAGGTCCAAGAGGATCGGTTGTTTCAATAACAGAAGGAATACAAGCTAGATGACTCCAGCCTACTATGGTCAAAGGATAGATTGTATGTTTCAGATGGAGGGGACATTCAGTCCAGCATCCTCACAGAATTTCATAGGGCACCCTACTCGGGGCATCGGGGATATCAAAAGATGATATCTGTCGTCAAGAGACACTTTTTTTGGCCTAAGTTAAAGGCCGACATTGCAATGTTTATTACTAAATGTCAGGAATTCCGGTTAGTTAAAGTTGAGCACTAGCAGCCTTCAGGATTGCTACATCCATTGCCCATTTTGGAATGGAAGTGGGAGGTTGTCAGTATGGATTTTATTACTGGCTTACTGAAAAGCAAGAACAAAAATGATTCCATCTTCGTAGTCATTGACAATATGTCAAAGGTAGAACACTTCATCCCCGTGAAATTGACCTACAAGGCCATGAACATTGCCGATATCTTCCTAAAAGAGATATTTAGATTGCATGGGATACCCAAAGCAATTATCTCAGATCGAGATGTTAGGTTTATAGGAAACTTTTGGAGATATTTATTCTATGGATTAGAGACATAGTTGAACTTTAGTATTGCTTATCACCCATAGACGGATAGGAAGATTGAAAGAGTAAACCAAATTGAATGTATGTCATGAACAACCCCACCAAGTGGGAGGACTATCTACACCTTGTAGATTTTTCATATAACAATGGGTATCAGGCTTCCATCAAGATGAGTCCTTTTGAGGTACTCTATGGATAGAAGTGTAGGACCCCAGTTACTTAGGACAGTCTGGTGGATCGACTCATGTTAGGGATTGACCTGTTATTGGACTTGGAATAGTTAGTTACCAAGGTCCAGGGAAACCTTAAAGAGGCACAAGACCGTCAGAAAAGTTATGCGAATAAGAAAAGAGAAGATAAAGAATATCAAGCAGGCGAGCATGTCTACTTGAAATTGAAGGAAAAACGGAGTTTGTTGAGCTTGGGTAGGTGTGGTAAGTTAGCACCTAGATTTTGTGGACCTTTTGAAATTCTAGCCAAGAAAGGACAAGTGGCTTATGAACTAGCATTACCTGTGCACGTAAGAGTTCATAATGTTTTCCATGCATCTTTACTAAAGAATTATGTTTATGACACTAAAAATTTCATTGATTGGTCATTATTACAGGTGGAACCTGAGGGGGAATATGCCCCTGAGACTTTGCATATATTGGACAAAAGAGAATTGCAGCTTCAGAAGCACACTGTAGTCCAAATGAAAGTGCGGTGGAAGCACTTTGAGGTAGATGAGGGTACCTGGGAGAATGAGAATACCATGAGAAAGGATTACCCCACCTTGTTTCTTGATATCATTCATATTCCCTAGAACACCAGGGACGGTGTTGTACTAAGCGGAGAGGGATGTAATATCCCAAATTTTGGACCTACCATTTATAGGCATGAGCCTATTGATCATGATGATTATATTGATTTTTTATTTTATATTGGGTCAAAGACCCCGCTGCATATGAACATGATGATTTGTTTTGTATATTGGGTGTAAGCCAATTTTTGATGATACATATGTATATATATGTTGATTGTGTTAGGCGTGGACCCTGAAGCACATGATTGATGAAATGTTTTGTGTTGGGCATGGACCTTGAAGCACATGATCGATGAGATGTTTTGTGTTGAGCGAGAGGCTTTGGAGCACATGAGTACTTACATTTTTGTTGAGCATAAAGCTCTGGAACACATGAAAATATAATTGGAAATGTTGGGCATAATATCTGGAGCACTTCATGTTGGTGTTGGGCATAAGATGTGGAGCATTGGATCCTTTTCCATTGTATCCCTAGGTGTATCGTACAATTACATCCTAGCATTTAGTGTTCAGCGAGAGCTATGGAATTGCACTATGTTTGTAACTCCCTATTATAAGTGTTGAGTATGGGCTTTGGTAAGCGCTAGGGGTTACTGAAGAGATTAAAATCACCTCCGAGTGAAAACTACTCGAGAATAATATTAATCTCATCATACTTATTTTTAAGTGATTAAATGAAATTTTGAATTTATGTATTCTCGTCAAGTACTGAAGAGCTACCATGTTATACAAGGGAAATCCAACATGCAAGGATGTTTAGAGTTTCCTATCCTAGTAGACCTGAACCATCTATCTACTTGACCTTCATGAAGAAGTGTCGTTAAGTCTAGGGATCATAATACATGATGCCCAAAGACATTTGATTACAAATATTTTAATACTATGTATTTTATACATAGTATGTATAAAGAACTAATTATGATTAATTATATAATTGAATAAAGAAAGAAGAGAAGCTCCACCAATTATTATTTATTATTAAAGGATTAATAAATAGTGAAATATCTATGAAAGACTAACTAGGAACTAGTTAAAAGTTCCTAGGTTAAGGATTGAAAATTACCCCAGTAAATTTAAAAGGGTTAAATCAAGAAATCAAGGATTTGTTGATTTAACTGCCCCTTTGACTGAAAAGTCTGTCTATAAAGACTCAAGCCAAGCAAAGGCTTGGGGTTATGATTTTCATCTAGGAGAATTATTATTCTTCCTATTTTTTGCTTTCAACTGTGTTCTTGGAGAACTTTTCTTGCAAGGAAAAGAGGATTGATTCAGAACTCATTACCACTTAGGAAACCCTACCTTAAGAGCTCTAAGCTACTTCCATGTTGGATTCCAGCTCGAGGAGATCCGTATTAGAACCAGGAATGGTTCTGGGCATGGTTGGGAGGAACGTGGTAGTTACCAAGTGTTTTGTTCATCAAAATCAGAGGTCATATCTGTCTTAAATTGATAATGGTGGTTATTTAAAAAGTGTGTAGGTTCATCCATTAAAGGAGCTTCATGAAGATAAATTATAGGTATGAGTTCTTAGTATGTCAAAGTTCATTTCTAGGGTAAATGTTGGATGCTTTATGTCAAAGCTTTTATATATATTATTAACCCTGGAATTGATTGGGTTTGTCCATATCTCCTAGGGTTACATTTCTTAAAATCTAACACTCGACTGTCTACGCTATCTTCTAGATTATATAATGAATATGTTAGATGAATGTTTCTAATGAATTTACTAACCCTATGTAATTGATGTTTTGCCTAGATTCTACTAGGGTTTTTATTCTCTTAAATACTTCCTAGGGTGGTAAATATTATCATAGGTTGTATATGGCTAGGTTTCCATCTCTAAAGTGTGTTTTCTGTATTCATTCAATATTCAGAAATTAATACTGTAAACTAGGTAAATCCATACCTGCTATTTATTGTTCACCTATTATTTATATCTCTACTGACATATTACATTTTTCAGTAGAGACATGTTTTATATTATAGTAGATTTAATCATAGGAGTAAGTTTAAAGAAATAAATATACTAAATAGATACCTTAGGGTATTATTTACAAACATAACGACTTCATATATATATTTACACAGATAAGGCCATCAAGTATAAACATATATGAAATCTATCTATACATTTAATTCCAAAATTAAATAACTCATCTAAGACCTTTCAAGGTATGCCGTACTAAATATAAACTAATATTTAAACTATTCCATTTAAAATAATTATCATCATAACTATCCAAACAGAGATGATATCGTGACCATCCATATGGTCCAATACAAAATCTCTGTACTTCTAAAAGAAATCCACATTGCTTTTTAAAAACTATCTTAATCATATAAAATTAAACAACTAATAATTAAAAACCCTTTTTTTATGCCAATAGAGGTCGCGACATCGAATCCCATGGATGTTCAAAACCCAAGGAAAAAACACTAATAACAACCATAGTATAATATAGTAAACATAAATCCAAATCGTATAACCTTACGGCTGGTTCTCAAAACAAATAAAAGCCATATCATAACAAATTGAACATGAATCAATCTTTTATATAAATCCATTGTTTATATCTCTACACATGCCACGATATACACTAAGCGTGCGGGCTGTAATTTACAAACACATCAAATGCCATATAAATAACGATCCATACACTAGTAGTGAGGTCATAAGACCCAAGCTACAGTAAGGCCTCTGCCAATAAAATTTTTAATACACAGTCCATTAAAATATAAACCTACTATAAGCATTGGCCACCGTGGTTTTCCAACCCATGGATTTCCAGAGTCTAATTTACATAAGAACCGATTACCATAAACAAATAATATACAACCTATCGCAGCACTATGGGAAAGGCTCATACCATTTACGGCATGGCCTTTACCCACACTGTCAAAATATTACAATGTCCAAGTTAATCAATGGCATTACAAATAGAGCATCTGATGAGGCGAATGCCTCTACCTTTAAAACCCCAACTCCATTTAAATATAGTGCTCAATAAACGTAGAAGGAAATCGTATACACAATATATCAAGTTAACCATTACCATTATATAAAAGCAATACATATATTTATTTACACAGAGATCCCAATTTTGGTACACAGTCACCATTAAAGGCCGAGAATGAGGTTTACACAGGCATGCCAATGGGCTATGGCACCATTGTAAGCAATGGTGTATCCCATAGATATATAGCCCAAAACCAAAAATAATGATTTACATAACTAAAATGAAATTACACAAAGCCGAATGGCCTAATAATTGATTCATGGCATAATGCCTTTACATTAAAAACCCAAGTCTATAATCATAAGCCCAAAGGCGAAATCAAAATCGCTACAAAATAAAACCCCAAACAACAACCAATCGAAACTTAGCTCTGCCCACAAGGATGAAAGGTGACAAGCATAAGATTGAATATCAGGCTTACCGCAGCCTCAATTGCAACACATTGGAGCTACAATGAAGTATGGAGCCACCCCACCATCGTTACCCAGCCACCTGCAACCACAACCATACATGACAGGGTTGAGAAGTATAACTACAAAGGAGCCACAAAACCAAGCATAAAATGCAGTCATGAAACTAGAAGAAGCTTACCTTCATCTCCATGGCGTAATATCCTTTGCACCACAGAGCTAAGACCCCATTTTCTCCACAGACCCTAACGAAATGACCAAACTGAATTGTGAGCCAAGCCCTAAGCTTGGGGCTGCCATGATTTCCAAGAACATTAAATGCACCAGCTAGTAACCACTATTGAAATTCCAAATGCACTCTTCCATAGTTCAACTTCGTTGCATTATCGCGGGTTTCATTCACCATGCTAAAGCTTAAACCCTGTTATGGCATGGTTTATACCATATGTTATGTCACCACCCAAGTTCTATCACACATTAACATATTACAAAGTTTTCATTATGATAGAATTACAATAATACATAGTCCATAGGATGTGCTAGTCCAAAGTCAAAGAACCCATGCTTAAGTATTTAGATAATGTTTAGACCATAGGTTTAGAGATTAGGTTTTAATCCCTTAGTAACAAGGTATTTATGCTTAAGAACCATGGCATACAAGGTATGCCATGATAACATCTCTGACTATAAAAATCTAAAGGTATGCTCTTCAACCAATATAATAACCTGTTAATAAAAGAACATAAGAGATGTTAATAGGTATAGTGAGAACATACATAGAACATAAACTGTATTAATGACATATAGACTAACGAATTCAAAACATAACAAAGAATAATTAATGTACAGGAAAATTTAGCCGTAGTAGCTACATTGATGATAACGACACTTACCAAGTTATAAAACAAAGCCTATAAGTAGCATAACAACTAGCAGCAGGTGATCTAGGATCAAGACGATCGACACAATTTATAACGAACCCCGTCACAAAGTAATGAACTGCGTAAGTATTTAAAAGAGGTGCCTTAGTTCGATTGAACTAAGTAAGCGTGTGTAACCAAGAAATACTTTACCTCTTAAACCGTCATGGGAGAACAAGTCCCGCCACTCCACCACTTTGTTCCCATCAACAAAGTTAAGTTATTTTTTATTAAATAAACAAAGTACACATGTGCAGGAGCAAAACAATGATCTATACAATTCATGAATTCACCGACAGTAATAACTAACATGTATCAATAGTTCAAATAATAGAATTAAGAGATAAGAAGTAAATTAACTAATAATCACTGAATGGATAAGAGATTAACAAGATATTATGGGCAGTTTCTGAAGAGATCGAAAGTATAAGTAGGACATGTAATTCCACATGAGTAATAATGATCCCCTTTGGGTAGTTTTCAGTAGCCTATAAAAAAATTATTTTCAATTTTTGGGGACATTACAAATACATTAGTGAAGAAGTGTTTAAAACTTTGATTGCACAAGCCTCTATTAGTAATTATCTCTTGGAAGGCCTGTACATATTGACCACACCAAAAGTCACAGAAGTGGAGTCACAACTGGAGGTACATGAAGTAACTATAATATTGCTAGATCTGGTGGATTACCGAACTATTGCAGGATAGGAAAATGTGTGGGGAGAGTACATCTCAAGATCAGCTAAACCCAGTTGAAATTTTGTATTTTCTATATTTTGTCAATTTATGTAATTTATTATTTTATTTTCCTAGTTCAAGGCACTAAAGGACAAAATTTTGAAGTCCTAAAAGTCAAGGAAGTTCTAAAGTCGAGGTATTCAAGAGCCATTTTTAATAGTATTATAAATAGGAGTAGAAGATAGAAATAAAAAGGACTTTCACTAGCACAAGCATGATGAGTATATTTGTAAGAAGAACTATTTTTTCTATGAATAAAGAAGAACCATTTTTTATGGGGAAGGACATCATAGGATTTTACATGGATTGTCTGCAGTGCCAATGTTGAATTACTTCTTATTTAGATTCAGTGCAACTGTGAGATCATTTTGACCTTATTAATTATTTATTTAATGATGAATGATTTTGCTTTCTATTTGAAATCTTATGCATATATTGAGTAATGAATGATTTACCATTACAATCCTATCTTTGTTAATTTTTGTGTTGTAACTATGTGCATGGAATTTAAACAACTATTTGTAGAATTCAATATGGATCATTATAGTACATTACTCCGTTCCTTTTAAATTTGTTCCTCGAGGCGATAGGATATATTAGTTTAGAATAGACTAGAACATAGTAGATTTGCTTAATTTAGAAGTGATTGAGATGCAAGATTTAGTTAAGGCCAGAGGTAAGAACCTGCACATCTTTTTTGAGGTTCTTTTTTACCAGTCACTTGAATTTAGCTTAGGCATTAGCATTTCATACTTAAAAAAATAAAATCACATAAACAGTGGATCGGGCCACAACTAGTAAAATACTTAAACAATTTTAAATCTACGGTAGTCGAACCGCTAACCCGACGAGTTACCCACACCAAATGATGAATGATCTAGTTGGGATCGATTGCTGGAGATAATCCCTACTGTCGATACCTAGGAATTTTCCAAGAATCAACACTTCCTTCACATTATGCAGTTCATCCTTTAAGTCTTTTACATTTCGAAGTAATATAGATGGTTGATTGTTTAGTTCCACATATATATTTTCTGGATCATTATGATGTACTCCATCCTCAGCAGATGCCTCTACTTCTTCCATTTCCTGCAAAATAAAGATTTATATTTTTGTACAAAAACAATTTTTAAACATAAGTTAGTACTTTGTTTTCCTGTTTTGTATTGAGCATGAGAATTGAGCCAAAATTGAGGCCTAGTTTTCAAATCTTGCTCTGATACCACATGTAACAACTCTAAAATTTCGATAAATTTTTTTTTAAGGAGTTTTTACTATCCATTTATGAATCAATACATGAATTACATATATTTTATGATTTAATGTAAACCCTACATTCCATTTATCATCCTAGGACTTAGCTTCTAAAGAAAAATTCTATAAGTCTAATACTTAACAATTCAATTATGACAACTCCATTTATTAAATACGTAACACTATACCGGTATACATTTTTACTTGTTTTCAAAACTTAAAGTGTCATGTCTGATTGTCATAATTTAAAGTTTGTATGCTATCTTGAATTATCATAAAATGGATTCGCCATGTTTTTATTGTTTTTAATCCTTCTTCCTACAAATCCTATTTCGATGAAAGGGTTACAATGCTAAAGGTATTACTTAGCTTATATAAGCTAGTGCATTTTTAACATTTTATTAATGCACATGATTTCAAAGGAAGGGTTAGCACCGCTCCCCCGTCCCCTCCCTTGCAACCCTAAAAAACCTAAGGTGCCAAGGGTGACAAGCACCAAGGTGACATTCTAAAAACTAAGGGAAACAAAAGAGATCATTATAAACTATAGAAAAAGGGTGTCAAACATTAAGCCACGTGGATGTAGGTTAAAGTTAAGGAACCCATGTGAAAGGGATTCATGGTGCCATCCATATGTAGAAGGAAAATAAAAACCTAAAGAAAAAGCCAAGGGTTTAGTATTCTTCGTATTATTCGGCGTTGTGAGCCGGTGAGGATAGTTGCGGGCTTTCATCCCTTCCAACTCTAGAATCCATGACCTCCAAAGTGCAATTTTTTCATAACCTCACCACCGGTCTTCAACTCGACCACTAGTTCCTTTGCAGAACTTCCACTACAATTTTCTTTGATGAGAAAAATTGTCGCTGAGGTAAGTTATTTATTCATTTTTGTTTGTTTCTAGTTTTGATGCCATTATAAAATAAAATTACAAAATTGAAAAGTTTTTAACCTCCATCTGTTACTTGTATGTCAGGAGGTTTCATTGGTTTCATTCGAATACTCTAGTTTGAAAGAGTTTGGGTCGAGGGTGGCATTGAAGGGTCCTGGTAAGACCTAAAATCCTTTAACCCTAAGGTCCTTGGCGGTGCGAAAAGATGAATGAAAAATATGGAACATATTTATTTTGGTTTGGCTTCATTTTTGGAGATACAAGGGTATCTTTGAGCTCCCTCAGTTGGATGGTAAACTCTTTCGTGAATGGAAAAGATATATGTTGCTTTTAGATGTCTTCGGGCTATACTAGGGTTAACACTTTAAAATACCCCTTTTTGGTTACAAACCATGGACTTTGCGTGGGAATTTGCTTTACATTTGTTTTGTAATTAAAGAAAACTCTACTGTAAAATTCTTTGGTAGAGTTTAAAGAAATACAGTTTCTATGATTTCACTTCTATCTTGGTTTAAATCCTTTGTATTTATTTCGTATATTGTTTAAACCATATATAATTTTTGGAACCGCTCTGTATAAATGATATATTGTTAGTTCTGTATAAAATTGATATTTTGTTTATTATTCAGTGAATAAATTTGTTTGCTTGGTTATGCTTTATTGTATTGAATATTCTTCTAAAGAAACGCCATATTGGTTCGTAGATTTGATTATGGTGTTTCCTTCTTTGATGCTTAGGGATTTTTACTGTAAGTTTTGTTTACTAAAAATATGTTGAAGGAGTTGTGTGGTTTGGAAATCTTACAGGCTTCGAATGCTCGACCTGTTTAAAAAAATATTAGATGGGGAGGTTAATTTGATTTTACAATTAAATTTGAAACTGTTATTTTGCTAATTTAAAGTGTTTAACCCTAAATATCTTTTCTTTTGGAAATGCTAAGCTTCTTGGTTGAAATAAAAATTGACAATAAAAGATTATTAATCCTTTTGGCTGTGTGAGGTTGATACTGGGTAAAATTTATATTCACATATATATTTTATTTCTATGGGTCTTGAACCCTCGCCTGGAAGCCATTGCGTCTTCAAATAAATATGTTGTTTTTGACAAGTTTGAAAGGAAATAAAGTGTTGGAGATTTTTTGGTAAGGGAGAGACTGCTGGAGGATTTGCGGTCATGTCGAAAACAAATCAGAGTGTGATATTGTTGTCATTGATGGAAACACAGTTCAAATCATGATCCAGATGAGTATAGGATGAGTAGACGACTCAGAAGAATCCATGGTTGATGGCACAACATAGTTCCAAGCATATGATCCAAATGAGAAGAGGATGAGCAAAGGAATGAGAAGAATTATGTTGAAATATTGTAACTTCGAAGAATATTCTATATGTATCTTTTGTGGTCCCTGATGGTCCTACCGGGAGAACCAATTGTATTACATTGTACCCCGATGCTCCTAATCGGAATAACTAATAAGAGTCATGAGGTAGTCCCCTCTAATTGTAAAGGTGGGTCATCAGCAACCCAGTGTGGTTACTTGAGCCTACATGTGTAACTCGAGCCTACATGATTTAACTCGAGCCTACATGTCAAATGAGTTAACTTAAGTAAATGGATGAATATAAATAGAGGTGTAGTGCTCGTCATTTGAGACGCACACACTCACTTGGAATAACACACTTGTGGAGGAGAGAAGTTGTTGGAGAAGGAGGAGAATCAGGTTTTTGATCTCCTTGTTGGTTTTACCTTTTCCCTTTTTGGGGCATCTATATTGAGGAAGATTTTGCTGGATTTTTCCCTTTAGGGTTTTCCCAGGATAAATCTGTGTTGTTCTTGTGATTCTGTTTCTTTCAGTGATCCTGTTTTATATGCTTTTATTATGAAAAATGAAATGATATAGATGTCTTAGCTAAGCATATGAAAATTTAACATGGTATCAGAGCTAAACTCAGGAGGGCAGCTTTCACAAGCTACAGAATCTAGGGATTCTTATTTTTTGGTTTTCTCTCCACAATCAATCAACAAAAGAAGGCTAGGCTGACTCTCCTTTGAAGGGTGCATCTTTCTGTCGAAGCAGAATTCGATTCTGAGCATTTTCAGTTTTCGATATGGAAATTAGGGCTTTCTATAGAAGATGAATTTTTGAGTGAGACCAGCATAGGATTTTTATCCTCATCAAAACCTATGTTTAGAGACCTGGATCAAGAAATTTGGTTGGGTGAAACTCTGGGAAAGTCAAACCCTAGTTTGACCCCGAGCTAGAAAAACCCTAAATACTAAAAATGCTACGTTTTGGTACATTCGCTATATTCTGATATTGGAGAAGGATCAGGAGATAAAAATTGCAGGGGCCGAATATAAAATCCTGATGAACACTGTCTCCAAAATTTATCCTCATATTCACTGTATTCCAGGAGATATGTTCTCTCCAAGTTAAGGTTCTAGCCTCTTCCAGAATTCATCCCTAAACAGGACACCTGGGGAGAATTACAATATCTTGGGATACAGAGGTCCAAATGGAATTCCTGAAGATTTTCTAGAAAGGGAACGGACTTTAATTTTGGTGGTCCAAATATCAGACTTAGAAGATGAACCAGTGACACGTGACATGCCGTACAACTTCGCTGTTCTGAACAGTCCTGTAACAGGTCACCTTGGGAAAATGATCATAAATCCCAAATGGTGAAACCAATTCTGATGAAACCTATGGTTTTATATCAGGGACAGGTGAGGTTATCTTAGTACAAAATTTCATATATATAGGGGCATAAATTTCATATATAACACAGAAACAGTAACAGGAGTTTCTGGTGAAGAAATTGGAAAATTAGGGCTTCCTGTTTCGGGAGCTTCCCTCCACTGTTTTTAGAAATGGAGTACATTGGACAGATCCATTTGAAGATATCTATCTGTCTAGCCAATCAGATCTGAAATATTCCAAGTTTTTGAAATTAGGGTTTCTATGACAAACCCTAGATCAGCCAGCTCTGGAACCAGGACGGACACCTCAAATCGGTAAGATCTAATCCTTTGCTATGTTCATTTGAGGTTCTCATTTCAAAGTGATCTATCACATCAGCTTAATGATAAGCTTGGTGAATTTGACAAATTCCAAGCCTAGAAGTATATGATCTCTCTGAATAAAATGGATTGGACACCTACATGAGCATAGAGGTTCCAGAGGGAGCTGAGGCTAGAAGCCTTTCACAAGAAGAACTTGGTCAAAGCCCAGAAGATCATTGATGATTCAATCACAAATCAACCTGTTCTACAAGTGTATTCCATAAATTCATTGATGAGTTTTGATTCCTTGACCAAGCTATTTGAAGGGAAGAACATAGATCAAAATATGACCTTAAGAAACCAAATGAAGAATGTGAAGATCCAAAATGCAGAGACCATGCAGTCACAAGGATCTCTCAAATCAAAGAACAACTTCAAGCGGGGAAAGTTGAAGTGAACAATGCAGAAGTGGTGATGGCCACCTTGAATGGCCTCCCAAGATCATGGAATTCATTCATTCAAGGAATGTGTTCCAGAAGGAAGTGATTACTTTCAGCAGACTTTGGGAAGAAGAAGAAGCTTGTCTCTAAAAATCAAGCTCTCATCTTCCAAAGAAGATCCCTCAATCAACGAGGAATATGAAGATCTCAACTCTTGAAGAAATTCTTATCTACCTCAGCATTTGGATAAGAAACGATGCTATCATGAATGAAGAAGACGATGAAGTTGAATACTTAAGAAGGAGTATACCCATGAAACAAATAAAGATAAGTATTCAATTGTCATTTCATGATATTGTTTTGTTATACATTTGATTATATTCAGTTGATGTGTTATGCATGATAGATTGTTTGCGTTAATGACTGTATACTACTAATATGCATGTGATGGGTAAGTAGCTCATGGTGCTATACAACTCTCAATTTCTCTTATCAAACCTCTTTGCTGGCATATTGGATTAGTGCAGAATCTCAATAATGTCATGGTGGAGATGGAAGACATCTAGGAAGTTTAAGTGAGATATGGATGAATGTTGTATTGACTAAACAGTTGCATGATGCATAAGAATTTGTCATTATCCATATGTTTTATGAAATAGTTCTAACCATGCAATTGGTGCATTTGAATTGTAGGAAAGGTCATGAAAAACCTCCTATAAGAAAAGAAGGATGAGACTTGTTCCAAATAATAAGTGATGACAATTCAAGATTCACTCCAATAAACATGAATTTGAAGCTCCCAGGGTCAGAGACACCATGACGGAAGAAAGAGCTTCAGAGAATGGTAGATCCACCTTGAAGGATGAAGACCACCATGGGTACAAGAGATAACTCAAGATGAAGAAAAGAATGCTATAAAAGAAGCTATGATCAAAGAATAACAGTTGATCATGGGGAATGGTGTATACGATATGATGGAACAAGTGTACAAAGCAAGGTTCATGATTCTCCCTAGAAAGAATAGACTATGACATGACATACTCTATTGACCAGTAAATATCAAGCATAGAACCACCTGTACAGAATGAAGAGGGAAGATGATACTCCACTTCAGGGGGAGTGACTACAGAAAATTATATCTGAGTTCAACATGGTACGACATGATGGATAGCTTTTTGATGGATCGAGACTTTACCAAGAGTAAAGTGGGTTCCAACCTTCAAGGTTGAATGCAGAAGAATAGGATATGTTGATTACCTAAGAAGACAAACTCATAGAATGATGTTTGGGATATAGTACTCAAACCAGAAAGAAAGAATGTGGTATCTTCCAAATGGATTTGCAAGATAAGATATGTTGCTGATAGAAGTAAGGTAAGAGTTGTGGCTAGAGGTTTCTATCAGAAAGAGGGAATTAATTCTGAAGAGACACTTACTCCAGGTAGCAAGGTACACTTCCTTCAAAACTATCATGGTAGTTTCTTCCATGATGAAGTAAAGACAAGCCTTCCTTAATGGTATGATTGAGGAAGAGTTTTACATCAAATATTCATGAAGATTTGAAGTTGAAGACAGAAGGAATCAAGTATGGAAGTTGAAGAAGGCCCTCTATGGCCTGAAGCAAGCTCCCAGAGCTTGGTATGGAAGAATAGATAGTTTCTTGATGAGCATGGGCTTTTCCAAGAGCAAAGCCGATCCTAAAATTTCCTACAAGGTTGTAGAAGATGTACATGTCATTCTATTACTATATGTGGATGACTTATTCTTGACAGGGAATGAGAAACAGATCATGGAAAGCAAGAAGAAACTAGCAAAAGAATTTGAGATGAAATACCTTGGGTTAATGCATTATTTCCTAGGTCTAGAAGCATGGAAAAGTTTAGAAGGAATCTTTCTCAACCAGGGAAAGTATGTGGTAGAGATATTGAAGAGATTCAATATGTTGGAATGCAAATTCATGACCACACCCATGGACTCCAACCTAAAGCTGTTACCTGATGACTCATTAGAGTTAGTGGATGTGACTCACTACAGACAGATCATTGGGTCATTGGTGTACTTAACAAATACCAGACCAGACATTTGTTTTGCTGTGAACAGCTTAAGTCAATATCTTGTTTAACCAAGAGAGGTTCACCTAGTAGCTGCAAAACATGTGATGAGATATCTAAAAGGGACTATAGACTTTGGTCTATACTATGATGGTAGCCATGAGTATAGATTGTATGGCTACATAGATGCAGATTGGGATGGAAGTATCTCAGATAGGAAAATCACATCAGATATATGCTTCTTGTCTTCTATGAGTTCATGGTTTAGCAGGAAACAGTCCAGTGTTTCTCTTAGCACGGTTGAAGCAGAATACATAGCAGATTGCTCTACTAAGTTGTGAAGCCATATGGCTTTAGAAGCTGATATTAGGTCTCTTTGACTTGAATATGGACACTATAATGATTCTATATGATAACCATAGTTGTGATGACAAAGAACCCCGTGTTCCGACGTAACATGTAGAAATCCGGTATTTCTACATACAAGATAAGATGTAGATGATGATACTATAGATGCAGATGACGGTGATTCAGTATTTCTATACTGAATATAGAGATGATGATGTTTCAGTATTCCCATACTGAATATATAGATGATGATGATTTCAGTATTCCCATACTGAAGATATAGATGATATTTCAGTATTTACATACTGTAGATACAGATGATGGTGATTCTGTATTTCTATACTGAATATATAGATGATGATGCTTTCAGTATTCACACATTGGAGATACAGATGGTGATAGATCAGTATTCAGATACTGAATATGTAGATGATGATGTATCGATGAAGCCTCTGCCTCGAGTAGAGTTCGAACACTTTTGAGACAAGCTTGGTGTTGTTCAGAAATACCTTCCTCGAAAGGGGGAGCAGTGATGTTGTAGTGGGATTGTATCATCCCTTGGCATTTTCCCTAAAGTGATCCGGAGACCTCGGTCCTCGAGAATGAAGAGGGATTGTATCATCTTGGGACATCTGTCCATAATAGATCCGGTGACCTCAGTTATTGAGAACATGATGGGATTGTATCATCCCTGGACACTTGTCCTAAAGTGATCTGGAGACTTCGGTTTTCAAGAATGTGGCAGGATTGCATCATCCTTGGACGTAAGTCCTAAAGTGATAGGGAGTGATTACCCCATAATTGTATCCGGTGACTTCGGTCGTTGAGAATGTGGTAGGATTGCATCATCCTTGGACTCAAGTCCTAAAGTGATAGGGAGCGATTATCTCGTAATTGTATCCGGTGACTTCGGTCGTCGAGAATGTGGTAGGATTGCATCATCCTTGGACTCAAGTCCTAAAGTGATAGGGAGTGATTATCCTGTAATTGTATACGGTGACTTCGGTCGTCGAGAATGTGGTAGGATTGCATCATCCTTGGACTCAAGTCCTAAAGTGATAGGGAGTGATTATCCCGTAATTATATCTGGTGACTTTGGTCGTCAAGAATGTGGTAGGATTGCATCATCCTGGACATAGTCCTAAAGTGATAGGGACTGATTCTCCCGTAATCAATCCGATAACTTTGGTTGTCGAGAATGTGGTGGGATTGTATCATCCCTGGACTTTAAGTCCAAAAGTGATCCAAATACTTTTTGTCTTTGAGTTGTGGATTGTAGGTTGTTGATGATGATGATGATGCCGTACTGATCGAAAGCTCAGAGTATGATGATGATGACGTACTGATAAAAATATCAGAGTATGCTGATGATGACATACTGATCAAAAGATCAAAGTATGACGATGATGACGTACTGATATAAAATATCAGCGTATGATGATGATACACTATGATTATGATGTTTCTGATCGAAAGATCAGAGTATGATGATGATGTTTTTGATCGAAAGATCAGAGTATGTTGATGATGTTTCTGATCAAAAGATCAGAGTATGATGATGATGTTTCTATGTTGATGATGTTTCTGATCAAAAGATCAGAATGTGATGATGATTATAATCGACAGATCAGAATATGATGATGATGATGTTGCTGCTGATCGAAAGGGAAAAGTGTTGATGACGATATTGCTGATCGATAGGTCAAAGTATTGAACATGTTGCTGTTGATCGAAAGGTCAAGGTGCTGAAGATTTTTTTGCTGATCGAAAAGTCAAAGTGCTGAAAATGTTGCTGATCGAAAGGTCAAAATGCTGAAGATGTTGTTGCTGATCGAAAAGTCAAAGTGCTGAAGATGTTGCTGATCGAAAGGTCAAAATGCTGAAGATGCTGTTACTGATCGAACAGTCAAAGTGCTGAAGATGTTGCTGATCGAAAGGTCCAAGTGTTGAAGATGTCGTTTCTAATTGAAAGATCAAAACGCTGAAGATGTTGCTGATAAAAGACTAAAGATGTTGCTGATGATGAAGAATGAAGATTGAAGATGAAGACTACATGATGATGAAAAGATTCCAATGATGTTGATGATGTCCCCTATCTCTACTCTTGTTGTTGTTGATGTTGCTGTAGAATACCCTTCTCGTTAAGGGGGAGTGTTGAAATATTGTAACTTCGAAGAATATTCTATATGTATCTTTTGTGGTCCCCGATGGTCCTACCGGGAGAACCACTTGTATTACATTGTACCCCGATGCTCCTAATCGGAAGAACTAAAAAGGGTCATGAGGTAGTCCTCTCTAATTGTAAAGGTGGCTCATCAACACCCCAGTGTGGTTACTTGAGCCTACATGTGTAACTTGAGCCTACATGATTTAACTCGAGCCTACATGTCAAATGAGTTAACTTAAGTAAACGGATGAATATAAATAGAGGTGTAGTGCTTCTCATTTGAGACACACACACTCACTTGGAATAGGGCACTTGTGGAGGAGAGAAGTTGCTGGAGAAGGAGGAGAATTAGGTTTTTGATCTCCTTGTTGGTTTTACCTTTTCCCTTTTTGGGGCATCTATATTGAGGAAGCTTTTGCTGGGTTTTTCCCTTTAGGGTTTTCCCAGGATAAATCTGTGTTGTTCTTGTGATTCTGTTTCTTTCAGTGATCCTGTTTTATATGCTTTTATTATGAAAAATGAAATGATATACTGATGTCTTAGCTAAGCATATGAAAATTTAACAAATTCATGAGTGATCATGCATAAGAAATCAATGATCAAGAGAAAATATGCAAAAGTCAGAAAGGTAATCTGATGGTCAGGAGTGAAGCTGCATAAGAAATTGACCACATAGAATGAGTGTTTCTATGCAGAAGTAGAAAGGTGGAAATACAAAAAATTCAAGAATAAGAAAAGGTATATTTCTGATTTCCAAAGTCGGAAAGTGAAAAGCGGAAAGTGGGAGAATGGGAAATTAGTAAGGATGAAAATTGGGTTTTCTGATCCTGAATTCTGGAATTTAGAAGTGCAGAAGTGAGGAATTCGGAAAGAGGAAGTCCAAAAGTTCAGGAATAAGAAAAGTTAGATTTCTGATTTCTGAAGTGAGAGAGAGGAAAATGGAAAGCGACAGTGGGAGAGCGAAAAGGAGGAAGTCTAAAATTTCGAGAATAAGAAAAGTTAAATTTTCAATTTCTGAAGTCGGTAAGCGGAAAGAGGTAGTTGAAAAGTGAAAAGTCTCAAAGTTGTTCAAACAAATGTTGAAAACCTGAGATCCGCATCCTGCACCGGATCTAAATATCGACGGTCGGGAAATGGGGCACAAGAAATTGACGATGCGGAAAGAGTTTTGCAAGAAGAATTCAGAAAGAAAAAAGTATGGAAGTAGGTGTTTGATTTCAGATCAATGGACAATAGATAGGCCACACGAAATCGATGGTGCAAAAGAAGTCATGCAGAAAAGGATGACTGAAAGGCAGAAAGTGGAAATCATAGAATAATATCTAGAAAAATCAACATATCCGATATCTGATTTTCTTATCATATCAACGATCACAAATAACTCGAAGAAGATCGATGGTGCGGAACCTATACTACAAAACCAGAACGACGCAACCTTGAGAGTGTAAACTATAATTTGCTGCAGAAAATGACAAATGTGGAAGAATCCAAATGGTAAATATACGTTGCAAAAAGTCATGATTACTCAACGATTGGACTACTGGTTTGTCACAAAACATCAAACAAGTTGATCAGTTATGGAAATGGATTGTCAAGCATGTGACCAGTTAAATGGTTTAAGGATAGATATGTATAAAAGGATATGCATGATGAATGGAGATGGGTGCTCTTTGTAGACAGAGAAGCGGATGCATGGATCATCGGTAAAGTGAGAATTGTAGAATGACAGAGAACTCTGAATATCCACAATGAAGATAATGAGGGCAACCATGGTGCGTAAATCCAAAAAAAATCACAACAGAGTTTGTATGCAATGTTATATTTTTTTTTCTACAATTTGTATTGAACACATTTAAATATGAGAAACAAGGGTGGTGTTAGGAAAACATTTTATCTTCTTTGTACATGTTGAAGCCTGCACAAGTTAAAGTTGGTGCTTTCACTCAATTGTAGATGGAGAACATGATTCTAGTTGATGCTAGAAAAATATGAGAGTTGGTGCTCTCCACAAGAAGGGTTGTGTAAACTAGAGGTTGCAGCCTCATTTGAGTAGGTGCTCAAATAAAGTGAATATTTTTCTGTTTCTATCATGTGTGTGTGATTGATATTCATCATTTCAGCTTTTATATTTATTGCAATATCATAACTAAATCTAGAATTTGTAATAATGGTTTAAATAGTGAAAAATGTTTTCTCTCTAGAAATAGTTGATTCACCCCCCCCCTCTAAGTTATTTGAGTAATTTCAACAATTGGTATCAGAGCAAGTTCATTTTGTATAAAGGTTGATCTAAAAGCTTAAACATGACTAGTCATGAAGGGATGCCATCGAAAAAGGTTCCTCTATTTGATGGAACCAATTTTTCCTTTTGGAAGGTTAGAATGAGAACCTATATAATGTCATTAGGAGCTTATGTGTGGGATGTAGTAAATACTAGCTATGTAAATACAATTATGCTAGCCTTTAGAGATTAAAAGATGGAATTTAGTTTTATTGTCAAGGAAATGAACGTTATCCTGAGTGGTCTTGTAGAGGCCAAATTTTTTAAACTAATGTACCTTGAGTCTGCAAATGAAATGTGGGATAAGCTTGTAAATAGTTGTGAAGGAAATGAAAAGGTAAAGGATTCCAAGCTTCAGACATATAGAATAGAGTTTGAGCAACTGAATATGAACGAGGATGAGACAGTTAGTACGTATTTCAAGAGAATATAAGAGATTGTAAATGCCATCAAGGGAATTGGTGGAAATTTTGATGAAGTCTTCTTAGTTCAGAAAATTATAAGATCTCTATTTGAAAGATTCAATCCTAAAGTATCAGCAATAGGAGAAATGAGTGATCTCAAAACTCTACTTATGGACCAACTTCTAGGAATTCTGACAGCCTATGAACTGAGGATTGGTAAAGACAAATATACCACTAGATAAGCTTCCTTTAAACCAAATATGGATGTTGATTTTGAAATGGATGTAGCTGAGGAAACATTTGTAAGGAGTCTGAAGAAAGGTTCAGGTAAATACAAAGGTAAAATTCCCTTTAAATGTTTTCAATGTGGTAAAATAGGTCATTTTTCGTCCAAATGTCCCCTCAAGCACAAGAGGAAAACTTTTGATGATGATGAAAGTTATTCATTCAATAAATATAGTAAAGAGGCTAAACAAAAAAAGAAAATCATGTGTGTAAATGATGTTGACTCATCATAAGAAATAGACAGTGATTCATCTGGTGAAGATGAAGTGAACAACTTTATGCATATGGCCATAGATGATATTGAAAATGAATGTATAGAAAGTGACCTGAATGAGGAATAATCCATGGTGGAGATGGAAGGGGAACTAAGATCAGTGCTCTGGATGAAATTGACAAGCTCAGATTAAAGAAAAGAAAACAAAAATAGTTACTAGTGCAGTGTGAAAATAATGAAAAATACTAAGTGAAGACATTGCCCTGTTAAAATTGGAACTAAAAGAATCAAACAAGATAGAAGATATCCTCAGAAAAAAATTAACATAAGGGAAAAAGAGATGTGAATATTTGGAAGCAGAAGTAGTGGTAGCTACAAAAGAGTTGAAGAAATTTCAATCTCTGTGCCACCATAATATGTCCAGTATCAAGGATTCAGAGGAATTAAACAATATTATCAGCAAGCAAAGGTCCCCATGGGTAAAATAGGTCTTGGATATGAAGAAGGTTCATGCAATAAGGAGTTAGAATGTGAACCTACTATACAAAAAAAAAGTAAATGAGGAAAATACAAGAGTCATAAGCTCATAACAAATCTATCAATTAAGGAATGTTCAGAAACATAGTCAACAAAAGGAAAGACCTCCAATATTAAGGTACCAATTTTTTTTCTATGGTTACTATTATTGTTTCTCTAATTTTGGTAACAAAGATGAAAATTGTGCATTTAATTTTAGCAACATGCACTCAAGGAACAATCAATGGCTACAAAATAGAACAAGACATTTAGCAAGCAAACACGAACTACATAGAACTTAGAGAATAATTCCTGATAGAAATAACAATCCTTTCGATTTACTATACAATGAGCGAGAGTGTTATGCTTGCCATAACTTTGGAGACAAGGCCTCAAATTGTCATCTGAAGGATTACATAACACACCAAATATTTAATACTCTGATGGAAGTAATAAAGTTTGGAAGAAGAAAGAAGATAACAAATTTGTCTTAGTTCTTTCTGTTCAGAAGAAAAAATGCCCTTGGTATGTTAGCAGTGGATGCTCCAAACATATGAGTGGTGATAAAAGTAAATTTATGTCTGTAAGTGAAAATAAATCAGGAAATGTTTGGAAATGATGTTGCAGGGAAGATCAAAGGAAAAGGAATGGTCAAGTTGAGTAATACAAAAAAGAAATCCTAAGATGTGTTGTTTGTAGATGGACTAAAACATAATCTTCTTAGTGTCAGTCAAGTTTGTGACAAAGGATGTGAAGTTGTTTTCACATCTAAAGATTGCAATATAAAGTATGTACCCTTAGGACATTTGGTTACAAAAGGTAAAAGAAATGAAAACAACGTCTATGTATTGAAAGAAGAACAAGAAGAATGTCATCTCAGAAAGAATGATGAGATTTGTGTTTGGAATAGGAGACTTGGAAATTTAAGCTTTGATCATATAATGAAACTTGTGAACAATGGGGCAGTAAGAGATCTTCCAAAGATATAAAAACCACATGACTCTGTTTGTAAACCCTATCAAATGGGAAAAGTAACTGGGTGATTCCATGAAGATGGGTAACACTTTTTGGCCAAATTTGGCGATGAAAACCTGATTTTTTACTCATGTGCTAGATAGAATCCCTCAAAACGCATATATGCCATGTGAATTTTGACTTTCAGTAAAAAAACAAATTGTAGAATATTATGTTGGCTTCATAGTGATATTTTTAAAAAAATATTCCGATGTCATTTAATGTGTGAATTTTTGCATTTAATGAACTGTGTGACCTTAAAAATTTGAAGAAGCTAATAAGTGGCTCGTGTCCACGTAGAGTAATTCAATCTTTCTTTAATAATTTAAAAAAAATAAATATATGAGCATGATCTACATAAAATGCAGTGTGATGTGCATATTTTTTTGTTAATTTTTTTTACATTATACAATTATTTATTATTTTTCGAAAGTGACCACATTCGATTTCAGCATCGTTTTAAACACATATTTGTCCACGTAAAGGAATTTTTTCTATTTTTTGAAAAATTGAAAAACCAAAGATACCCTTTTGAAGAGGACACGTCGATATGTGATGTGTGCATTTTTAAGAATTTTTTGGCTGTGTAGTTTTAACTCTGCAGATTTTTCTTTCAGCTGCTTTGAAGTTGCAGTGTGGTTTTCTAAGTATAAGTTTTAGAAGTAATTAAAAAATAAATATCATATGAATGCCAAAATGCGTGTATGATACCTCAATGGATAGAATATTCGTTGGTGAATTTATCGGTATCAACTCCGCTCAGTTATGTGCTAGGAATGGCAGGGTTTACACCTCTACAAGGAACAGGAAATTTTCCATTTGTTTGAATGAGGGCTAAGTCTATTTTTTTAAGCCCTCGACCGAGGTATGAACCTCGACCGAGGCTTTGTAAATCCCGCAATACCTCGGTCGAGGTATTTAAATACCTCAACCGAGGTATTTAGATACCTCGGTCGAGATATTAATACCTCGGTCGAGGGCTTAACAAGCCCTCGACTGAGGTGCGTTTTTCTGTTTTTGCCGAAATTCACTTGCCAAAAAGTGTTACCCAGGTCCGTGGATTCACCCAACTCGCACACAGTTTAAATCCAAGAACTTCACATCAATAGACAAACCACTTCAGTTAGTACATATGGATTTGTGTGGAACATCAAGAAAAGAAGGAACAAGAGGAGAAATATATTCTATGTTGGTCATTGATGATTATTCTATACTTACATGGGTTGCTTTTCTAAAAGAAAAATATAAGGGACTTGAAAAGTTGAAAATTTTTGAGGCCGTGACTGAGAATCAAACTGGAAACAGACTAAAGGCAGTAAGATTTGATAGAGGAGGAGAGTTATGTTCAGGAGACTTCAAGGAGTTTTGTGATAAAAATGGAATCAAGAGAGAATGCACTATTCCAGGGACCCCACAATAGAATGGAATTGTTGAGAGATGAAATAGGTCAGTACAACAGATGGCAAGATCAATGATGAACGAAAAGAATATTTCTCATACATATTGGGTAGAGGCAATTCACACAGTTTTTCATATGCTTAATAATCTCACCTAAGGCCACACAATTATAAGATTATGTATGAACTATGGTTTGGAAGACCTAATTCTATCAGACACTTTAAAGTCTTTGGAAGTAAGTGCTATATCAAAAATAATGATGAACATCTTGGGAAATATTATGACAGGGCTGATGAAGGTATCCTCTTAGGATATGTTGCAAATAGTTAAGGGTATACTTGTTATAATAAGAGGCTACACAAATTGGTTGATTGTATTGACATCAAGATTGATGAAGGAATCCCTATGAAAGACATTCAAATAGGCAGTGTTTAACAAGATACAATAGAATTTAAAGAAAAACACATCCAATAATCAGGACAAGAATATTCAGATTCAGAGGATGAACATGCAAACACTTAGACAGATTCAAGGCAATAGACAAAAACAAAAACACCTTCTAGAATAGTTCATAAGAATCATCCTGAAATTCAGATAATTGGGGACAAGAATAAATAAGTGCATGCAAGAAGAAATTTGATCAAATATTTAGAACAATCTCATATTGCTTTCCTATCTATGATGGAACCTAAGAATTTTGAAGAGGCTAGTGAGGATGAAGATTGGGTTAAATCCATGAATGAAGATCTTGATGAGATTGAAAAAAAAAACATTTAGGAGTTGGTTCCTACACCTAAAAATGTAGTAGGATCCAAGTGGGTGTTTAAAAGAAGATGAATGAACAAGGAAACATTGTAAGGAATAAAGCTCAATTAGTTTGCAAAGGGTATGCCCAATTTGAGGGGCAAGAATTTGATGAAACTTTTGCACTAGTAGCACAATTGGAAACCATCTGAATGTTTCTTTTCTATGTCACTCATAAGAACTTCAAAGTATATTAGATGGATGTTAAGTCATCTTTTCTGAATGGAGATATGGAAGAAGAAGTCTATATAGAGCAACCTGAAGGGTTCTAGCTGATAAAGAATATCGAAAATGTCTGCAAATTGAAGAAGGCTCTATATGGATTGAAATAAGCACCCAGAGCCTAGTATCATAGATTGGACAAATATCTACAAGACAAAGGTTTCAAGAAAGGTACTCTTGATAGTAACTTGTATATCAGAGTCTGAAGGTGATAATATTTTAGTAGTTTTGGTTTATGTGTATGACATTATATTTAGATGCACTAATGATTCTCCTGTGCAGTGGTTTTCTAATTGCATGCAATCTGAGCTTGAGATGTCAATGATAGGAGATCTATCATTCTTTCTTGGTCTTTGCAGTATCCAAATTTATGAAGGCTTATTTCTCTCCTAAGAGAAGTATTTGGAGGAAATGTTGAAGAAATTTCCAATGGAAGACTCATCACCTGTCAATACACCTATGGTTGTTGGGTGTAAAGTTAGGAAGGATGATCCCCGACCATGTATTGATTAGAGAATATATTGGCCAATGATAGGAAGTCTCTTATACATCATCGTATCTTGTCCTGATATCATGCAAGTTGTGGGAATGGTAGGAAGATTTCAGTCTTCTCCTAAGCAAAGTCATTTGGTGGATGTGAAGAGGATATTCAAATATTTGAAGGGCATAATGACTTATGGGCTATGGTATCCTAGGAATCAAAATCTTCAATTAACTGCATATTCAGATGCTGATTGGGTAAACTATTTGGATGAAAGGAAGAGCACGAGTGGAGGTACAATCTTCTTAGATGTTTCCTTATTTGCATGGATCAGTAAGAACCAAGGCTCTATATAATTATCCACTACAGAAGTTGAGTATATTGTTGTTGCCGCCTGCTGTACACAAATTCTATGGATGATTCAGAAACTGGAATACCTGGAGGTAAAATATGTTGACCCCATTCCTCTCCATTGCGATAATACCAGCATCATTACTATATCCAAAAATCCAGTCCTTCATTCCAATACCAAGAACATACCGATCAAGTATCACTTATTAAGAGAGCATGTTACAAACAGAGTAGTTCGATTGAATTTTATCCCTTCTTCAGAAAATACTGCTGATATATTCACTATACCTATACCCAAGACACGATTTGAGTACCTATGCCGAAGGCTAGGTATCATATCGTATTCCAAATAATTTGTTCACTTTGATAGGGGGAGTTGAGCTATAGAGGATTCCTTGACATTGATGTCAAAGGGGGAGAATTTGTTTGTTATAGATGATAAATAGATTGATTACTAGCACAACATGCTTCCATAAGTTGAATATTGCCATCAATGCCAAACTGGGACATTGTTGGAGGTTTTGTAGTAAAGGGGAGACTGTTGGAGGATTTGTGGTCACATGGAAAACATATCAGAGTGTGATATGGTTGGAATTGATGGAAACATAGTTTCAAGAATGATCCAGATGAGTAGAGGACGAGCATAGGAATCAGAAAAATCCATGGCTTCTGGCACAACATAGTTCCAAGCATATGATCCAGAAGAGCATAGGATGAGAAGAGGACTAAGAAGAATTCAGGAGTGATCCTACACAAGAAATAAACGATGAAGAGAAAATATGCAAAAGTTAGAATGGTAATCTAACAGCCAGGAGTGAACCCGGAAAATAAATCGATGGCACATAATGAGTGTTGCAGTGCGGAAACAAAAGGGCTAGAATCCAAAAAGTTCAAGAATAAGAAAAGGTAGATTTCTGATTTTTGAAGTGGAAAAGTGGAAAGTAGAAAGCAGGAGAAAAAGAAAAGACGAAGGCTCGAAGTTGGGTTTTCTGATCCCAAAGCCTGGAAGCCGGAAGTGTGGAAGTTTGGATGTTGAAAAAGTGGAAAGTGGAGAGCGGAAAGGTGGAAGTCCAAAAGTTCAAGAGTAAGAAAAGTTAGATTTCTGATTTTCGAAGTCGAAAAGAGAAAAGAGGAAAGCAGCAGTCAGAGAGAGGAAAGGAGGAATTCCAAAAGTTTGAGAGAAAGAAAAGTTATATTTTTGGTTTCCTAAGTTGGAAAGTTGAAAGAGGAAAGCAATATTCAGAGAGCGCAAAGGTGGTAGCCCAAAAGTTCGAGAATAAGAAAAGTTAGATTTTTTATTTTCGAAGTTGAAAAGAGAAAAGTGAAGGTCAGAAAGTGGAAAGTATGGAAGTTGTTCAAAAAAATGCTAAAAAATCAAGATCCGCATCCCACACCATATCTAAATATCGACAGCCAGGAAAGGGGGCACAAGAAATCAATGGCACAGAAAGCGTTTTGCAAGTGGAATTTAGAAGGAGAAATGTTTTGAAGCATGTGTTTGATTTCAGATCAATGAATAGTAGAGAGGCCACACAAAATCGATGGTGTGGAAGAAGTCATGCGGAAAAGGATGACTAGAAGGAAGAAAGCGAAAATCATTGAATGATATCTAAAAAAATCAACATGTCCGATATCCAATTTTCTTATCAGATCAACAGTCATGGAGAGCTCGAAGAAGATCGATGGTGCGAAATGATTGGTATAGAATCTATACTGTAGCACCAGAATGACCGAACCAAGAGAGTGGAAAATCTAATTTGTTGCAGAAGACAACAAGTGTGGAAGAAGCGAAATGGTGAAGATACGTAGCAGAAATTTAGGATTACTTAGTGATTGGACTTCTAGTCTGTCACAAGGCATTGAACAGGTTGATCAGTTATGGAAATGGAAAGTTAGACATGCGAACAACTAAAGGGTTTAAGGACATATATGTACAAAAGGATATAAATGATGAATGGAGTTTTGTGCTCTCTGCAAATAGATAAGCTGATGCATGGATAATCGGTAATGTGAGAATTGGAAAATGACAGATAACTCTGAATATCTAGAACGTAGATAATGAAGGAAAACATGGTGCATAAATCTAGAAGAATATCAGAATAGAGTTGGTATGCAATGTTATATATTTTTTTCTACAATTTGTACTGAACACATTTAAATCTGAGAAACAGGGGTTGAAGGGTGGTGCTAGGAAAATATGTTATCTTCTCTGCACATGTTCAAGCATCTACAAGTGAAATTTGGTTCTTTCACTCAGTTGTATCTGAAGAATTTGATTCTAGTTGATGCTAGAAAAATATGAGAGTTGGTTCTATCCATAAGAAGGACTATGTAAAACATAGGTTGCACCCTCATTTGAGTAGGTTCTCAAATAAAGTGAATATTTGTATGTTTCCATCATGTGTATGATTGATATTCATCATCTCAGATGTTATACTTGCTGAAATATCATAACTAAATCTATAATTTGTAATAATGGTTTAAATAGTGAAAAATGTTTTAGCTTTAGAAATAACTGATTCACCCCCCCTCTCATTTATTTGAGTAATTTCAACATAAAGGAATGATATCCATTTATATTTATGTTTAATAGTCAATGTTAGGAAAATATGTATATGTAATAAAAGAATAATGTTTCTAAGTAATAATAAAATATCATTTACGATTCACGATATAAAAAATTGTTTAAGCAGTAAAATCCAATCTCCTATACTTAACATGTAATTTAAAAGAAATAAACTTTCCTACTTTATTTCAAAAACAATAAATAATTATAAAAAGTTTCATCATTCATAAATCCTTCATAAATAAACAAAAAATAAATTAAAGATAAAAAACCAGTAAAAATATAGAGCATGTTAACTTTCGAAGTGGATAAACATCCAAAGAAGACCGTTCCTCCCAATTGTCTCCTAAAAGAAGCTAAGATTACTTGCTTTAGGACCCTTGAGCCTGTTCATTAAAGCTCCAAGATGAAGATATTATGTAGAATCCTGTTATGTACTCTTTATAACTGAGCAGTCATACTTGTAGTAAAAAACTCAAACATTTCACCTTAGCTTTCCCCTCATCGAATTTCCTCTTGTGTGCCTAACTTTTTAGTTTCTAGCAAACCACAAGGTTCTAATCTCTAAAATTTACTAAGAATTATTACCATTCGATGGGTGTATATGTGCTTTCCTATGTCTTTGGGTCAATTTTGTAATTAAATAAGCCACCTTCTCAGTTCCTCCTTTCTTGGGAACATGACCACAATTATAGGGAATTTTCTAGCTCCATCAGCTAGAAAGTGAATGTTGTTGTTTCCATTTGTAATTTTTTCCTTCTACACCAGATAATTCCTCCTAGTGGGTTAGTGAACAGTCTTCAATAGTCTAGTTTGAATAGGTGTCTCTTCTTTTAATTATTGCATAATAAAATATTTCAATTACAGTCATCTTTGACCATCCTTGGTCAACAACACAAACTTTACAATAACTTTTAAAGTAATGTATTTTCACAAAATAAAATGTTTTTATCTCTATGTGGGTTACAATCAACCACAAAATGCTATTGATATTGTATAGGAAATGTTTAATTAAGTTGAATCATCATTATGATTTGTAAAAATCAAGGTAATCGTTGAGTTTGTTTTAATAAAAAATTAGTGTATTAATCTAATACACCAAAACAATTGTTAATTATTTATTATTTGCAATTATATTTTGACAAAAAAGTCAAAATAAATGTAATGGATTATTATTATTATTGAATAATTAAAATACTGAGAATAAATATAACTAAAGTAGATGTTAAAAGATTGGATTTTGACCCATAAGGGGAAATGACAAATGAATAAAGCTGTTGAGTGAGAAATCAAGTGACCCACCGAATAATTGAAAGTTTTTTTTTTTTTTAAATTTTTGGAAAAGTGGTGGAACCCCCCTGGCTAACAGGGTTTCCATTGGCTAAGTAACCACGAAGCAAGGGAATCTAAGCCGTCAAAATCACTTGGGGATCACACCGGGCCTTGACCGCACTAACCCTTAACATGGTTGTATTTTTTGGTATCCGACGAGATTAGAACCGACGATCTTTCAGCTTAGGGGGCATCTTAACCATACCCCGCCACCAACTGTTCTACATCTCATAGATGAATAAATGAAAGTTATTATTCTTTGAATATTTTATTTTTTAAATATTTTCACTAGAAAAGTCAAAGTAGATGTAATGAATTATTTGTATTTAATAATTAAAAAAAATATTGAGAGGAATGATAACTGAAGTAGCTGTTGAAAGAGTGTTTGTTGACCTACAAAGGGAAAATACAAGTGGAAAAAGATACTGGGTGAGAACTCAAGTGGCACAGGAGGCATCTTCCCCAAAATAAGGTAAAATATATGCGTAGAGTTCTAAACAGATGGAGGCTCATAAATGACTAAGTCCTAGGAAAATACTGTATAATAATATATCCATCAAGCAAGTAGGAGGCTAGCAATGGACGAGGAATTTATTTATTAATGGAAGAGATGTCACGTTTATCGGATTTTGTCCCTATGGTTCAACAAACAAGCTCAGGGATTCAAGAGAAAGTAAGACATGCCTTCTCTAGGAGTTGGTTGGGAGGAATGGCGACTTGAATTTTTTTTCCCAACAGTGGTGTGAGGCTCCCTATTTCTATTCTTATTTGTTTAAGTATTTCTAAAGTATAATTCAAGTATAGATATGAATCATAGTTGCATTCTACAGTAATTGATACTATGCATCTATTCTTATCCATTTTTCCTATTTTAAGTTATGATTTGATATAGTTGTTCTTTATAGTAGAGAAATCATAGGTTTATTATCATAATCTAATTTAAATTAATATCTATTCGGGATTCCATACCCAAATTAGAGTAGAATCTATTGTTATCCTAAGTAGTAGTCTGAATGAGGGCATTACATCGATTTGATTAAATAATTTAAATTACTTTTGCATTTATCTATGTTCTAGAACTATATTAAATTTATAACTATTTTTCAATTAAAAAGTTTGTTTCCATATAACCTATGGTTACTATTATTTTCCACTAATATAGTTAAAACAATAAAATTGTAGAGGGGTGTTATCACTCCAGGAAACTCCTCTAGGTTGCAGCTCGAGGTTTCCTAGTAACTTAAATGTTTTTATGGTTTTATAAGTGGATCAAGTCAGGTGATCTACAGGACCTCACACTCTCAAGACATGCATGAAACTCAATTAGGGATAAGGCTTCTAACTACCATTGTTTAG
>LPNX010241604.1:97534-113227 GCA_001517045.1 Pseudotsuga menziesii | reverse complement strand
TATATATATATATATATATATATGGATAATCATAAAAAGGAAATTACTTATAATTCAAATTATTAATATGCCAATAGGATGACAGCTATGAGACATTAATTAACCTGAATAAACCTGAATAACACATTCAAGCATAGGCACCAAATAGACAAGAAATGGAAGCTGAACATATGATAGAAAAAGAGCTTGTATTAGGTCATGCACAATATGAGAAGTTTGACAATAGGAATGGTCTACAAGTTCCTAATTGGATCTGTTTTACTAAAAATAGATAAAATTAATGTTTTTGAAAAATTAGGTCAGAAACCCTAATTTAACTACTAGTTTAACTAAATCTAACACGTGTTCACTATTTGAACCTTTTGATGACTGCAGTGAGTACTAGAGGAAAGCTGTAACTGGTCTTCTGATGGATGCACCACTGTTGGTTAAAATAGGTAGGGTTTTGTGACCCTCTCCTCTTTGATGTATCCCAAAAAATGGAACAAACCTCCTTTGATGGTGCACTTCAGCAAATTTCAGCTTTTACACTTCATCCTGCTCTTGCCTAGGTGTTGGTGAATTAAACTCTTCATTTTTCTGTTGTAACCTGCCCTGTTAGAGTCAACTTTTTCCCTAAAACTTTGGCCAAACTGCTGAAAACGGAGCCTCAGAGATGCATTTGGTTCTCCAAATTTGTGACACTTGTGTATAAAATGAAAGAGTTTTTTTTATATTGGTGATTTGGGAAACAAAACCTCTCTCTGTTTCTCTAAATTCGTTTCGATTTTCCAGATATATGCATTTCAAAAACATGTGTAAAATAGGGAAATTCTGAGATCTGAAAATTAGGGCTCAGAGATGGATTCGATTCTTCCAATATGAAATACCTGTAGGAAACCTGAGAGAGTTTATTATTATTTTTCATGTTAGGAAAAAAAACTCTGAGCGCGTTGGAAAATTATTCTCCAGTTGCTTAGAATCACCGTTTTAAAATGATGCCTTTTCATAGTAAAACACCAATTTCGGTGGCATAGAGCGCCCTAAAATTTTGGTCTTAGCTGTCGAAAATCTACTTTCGGTGGCTTAGAGATTGTTTTGAAACCACACTTAGCCACGGAAACCTATGTTTTGAGTTTTTTGAGCGGGTCCTCCTCACTGTGCCTTTTAGATGGTTAATCATGCTAAATTATGACACGCCTCATGCTTATGAATTTGATTTTGATGGGAAGACAACCATTTTCACTTTTCATCATTTTCGATGGTTGAGAGTATTTAGGGTTTTGTTTTCTAGCTGCGGAAAGCTGAGCTTTCAGTGACTAATGAACTGATTCCACGTTCGCCCAAGCCACCGAAACTTTATTTCCAAAAGAACATGCATAACGAGCTTTTGGTGATTTACTGTCTTTCTGGATCTCATTGTTTAGCTGCCAAAAGGTAGGGCTTTCGGTGGCTAATGAACCATTTGAAAGTTCTCCCAAGCCACTGAAAGTTCCCCTTTCCAAAAACTTATCTCAATTTCTTTCGGTGGTTAATGTCCCCCTGCAAACACTCGCTAAGCTACTAAAACCAAAGCTTTTCGGTGGCTAATGAGATGTTGGACAATTTTCCTAAGCCACTGAAAGTCCTTTTCCCTGAATTTTAATAAGAACATGATGAGAAAGAGTTTGGTGAATAATCATGGTGCTACGTTAAACTATTATCTGCTGAAAGCTAGGATTTTCGGTGGCTAATGAGTTATTGAAAATCTTTCCTAAGCCACCGGAAGCTAAAAATATCAAATTTATCAAATAACAGAACATAAAATACCCCAAATTTGTTAATCATCCCAATATCTTTCATAATATGACTTGAAATCTTCATCCTATCAAAAATAAATTGTATGAGTGAACTTATTGAAAATAAATTTATTTTGGGAGATAACATCTGGCTCCTACTTGGGGATGGGAACCTCCTAGTGAGGTCCCAAGAACCCTAGAGCAAAATGCCTTTCCTGAAAAAGAAAAATTAAAGCTATCTTCTAGTTTTCCATTGGGAATGGAGTCATTTGTCTTTTATCACTGATCCGCTACAACCTTCCTGTAGCCCTCTTTGCTTATTCATGAAAACAACTGAAAATGACCTAATTGCTCATATTAAGAGCTTATTTTCCTATCTATTCCTACTCCTAATCCTAATAAGTAGAGGCTTCTTATCACATGACATCATGCTTCCAATGAAGCCGTGTCAGAAACTGATTTGATAAACTTATCCTTGATCTTGAACCGAAAAATAAATGAAACCATATCATGCAACAGTGTAGTTTCAAAGGGTGACAGAACTAGCTATCATTTGACAAAATTATTTTGATATCTATGCTACTCTTAAGTCCCAGATAGTTAGCAACAGGGTCATAAAAGCCAACAGGAAATACCATTTTATGCTGCTGATCTTTTCCTTCACTGATGTCAATGTTGAATGTTGACTGCTCAACCTTTGTCGGATCAAAATGTAAGCTGAACAACTGATCCGAACCTTCTTGTTCTCATATGATAATATATTGATCATCAATCATTAAAATTTCCTTTTAAGAATAGTGCACACAATAGGAGGATAAAATAGGGTTTTCATCATATGAATAAGGATCAGTTGAAAACATATAATTGCCTATACAATCATCAGTTATCATAGGCTCATCATGGTTTGCAAACTGATCATAAAATCTAGATTCATACCTATCTTGGGAGTACTTTGCAAACAATGAAGAATCTTATTCTAAATCTGAAAAGAGCTTACATGCTTGCTGCTGTTCCAACTCTGCTTCAGACTCATAATCTTCCTGTTCAAAATATGAATCATACTGATATTTATCTGGATCAGGTAGATGATGGTTTTCAAAATCAAGTTGCTCTAGGATTCTCCTTGAAGCACAAATGTTTTCCTCCACCTCTAAAGCATATTCAAACATAATTCTTAATGATGAAGATTTCCTTTCTAACAAAAGAAGGGAAAGTTTTGAATGTAGTCCCATCACATAATATATCGTGGCAGTTGTCTCTATGGGTCGGATCTCCAAAGGCATCTCATGATAAGTGTTGTAGAATATTTGATTGAAGATATGCAAAGTTTCGTCTTCCACTCTCTTCAAAGTATAGAAATCGGTGAGATACAAATCAAGAGATTTGTTCTCACCCCAATGCTTCAAAAAGGCATCAGTGAATTCTATCTAAGAGCCAATGGAGTCATCTCTTAAACTCTTGAACCATATAGCAGCATCTCTAATCAACGATTTAGACAAAAATCTCATGATTACATCCTCATGAACAATATGAAAACGACCAATAAAATCTTTGAAAGATTCCAAGTGCCTTTTAGCTGAAGCTTGATTCTCTCAAGAAAACAAAGGGAGATATTCATAACAGTCAAGAGGATAAGGATGAAGATGAGAGGGCAGTTTTAGTGGCTTAAACATATTCATCCTGATTTTGATTTGAAAGGCTTTGGGCTGATCATGAGGGATAACAATCTGCTGACAAGGTTCAAAGGATATGGAAATGAGTGTTGAGCTCTGCATAGGTTTTGAATCAGTTTTGGTTTCTTCAAGGTTACATGGCTGATCAGATTTAGAAGGAATTTGGATACAGAGGTCATTTTTATAAATGAGTTATGGCATAAATACTGATTCACCTTCTACAATACAAGTAGGTTGCAAATATTATTCTACAGATGGATTTATAAAAGATGGCTAATAATCTTCAAAATATATAAAACATAGGATAATTCTTTTAACATGTGAAGGGAAAAGTATAAAGGAGCTGATAAAAAATAATAGCAGTTCATAAAGTAAACTGATGAACTGGTATCTAAATTTTGAATTCAGCCTCTTCATATTTTATCAACCGGGTCCCCCCCAGTGGAGATTTATTAAATTTGGATGGATTAGGGAAATAGAATTCTTTGTAAATATTCCCTAGTAGCAGTGCTAGGTTTTCTTCTCCCTCTACCAACAAGTACGATCTAGATTTCCTTGCTGCTCTGGAAGTTTGCCTTTGTAGAGTTCTTCCTTTACTGATGATCTTCCCTGGGTCTGCAATAGGTGTTTCTGGTGGCCTCTCTTGATTTGATCTAGTATGAGCCCTTTGTGGAGCCACAATTATTCAATGGAGTCTCCAGGGATGAGATCTTCACAAGCAGCAGTGCTTGAAGATTCCTCAACCCTAAAATTTTATGGTTTACTTATAAATTTATGAGAACTATTTGCTTCAGCATAAGAATATTGAAATGGAGGTCTATTTGATATAACAATAGAAAAACCTCTGGAAATACCTAATGTAGCTCCCCTTTGAAGCTCTGGTGGTCTACCTTAGTGAATCCCTAGCTCTTCTTAGGATCTCTTATGGATCTGAAACATGTGTTACTAGTGGCCCTTTAGGGTTTGCTCTGATACTTGGTATTTTTGAAGCCACTTATTCCAATGGAGTCACCATATAGATGATTACAACCAGAATAGTGTCCAAACTTTTTCTATCATCAAAGCAGGATCTATGTCGTCTCCCAGGGAAGCTGAGCTTCAGTATCGTCTCCCTGGAAATGACGCCAATTTGTTATCATTCCAGGAAACTCCTCTAGGTTGTAGCTCGAGGATGCCTGGTAACTTAAATGTTTTTATGGTTTTCTAAGTGGATCAACTTAGGTGACCTACAGGACCTCACACTCTCAAGACATGCATGAAACTTAATCAGGGGTAAGGATAGTAATTACCATTGTTTAGAGGTTTGATAATATGGTGTAGAGATGGAGAAATTATCATGCTGATAGATTCATACATAAAACAAATATATATAAATGGCTAATCATAACAAGGAAAGTACTTATAATTCAACTCATCAATATGACAATAGGATGACAGCTATTAGACACCAATTAACCTGAATAAACCTGAATAACACATTCAAGAATAAGCATAGAATAGACAAGAAATCGAAGATGAACATATGATAGCAAAAGAGTTTATATTAGGTCATTAGCAATATGAGAAGCTTGACAATAGTAATGGTGTACAAGTCCCTGAAGTTGAACCTTTTCTATAACATAAGTTTTAGGCTTTATAGCCTTTATAAAAATATTCAGATCCTGAAAAATTTGGATCTGTTTTACTAAAATTAGATAAAATTAATGTTTTTGCAAAATTAGGTCAAAAACCCTAATTTCACTACTAGTTTAACTAACTCCAACACTTGTTCACTCTTTTAACCGTTTGATGGCTGCAGTGAGTACTGGAGGAAAGCTGTAACTGGTCTTCTGATGAATGAGCCACTGTTGGCTAAAATAGGTAGGGTTTTGTGACCCTCTCCTCTTTGATGTATCCCCAAAACTTGAACAGACCTCCTTTGATGGTGCACTTCAACAACTTTCAGCTTTTACACTTCATCTTGCTCTTGTCCAGGTGTTGGTGAAGTAAAATATTCATTTTTCTGCTGTAACCTGACCTGTTAGGTCAACGTTTTCCCTAAAAATTTGGCTAAACTGCTGAAAACGGGGGCTTAGAGATGCATTTGGTTCTCCAAATCGGTGACACTTGTGTATAAAATAAAAGAGTTTTTTGTAGATTGGTGTTTTTTGAGAATAAAACTCTCCATTTCTTGAAATTTGTTTCCATTTTCTAGATATCTGTATTTCAAAAACACGTGTAAAACAAGGAAATTCTGAGATCTGAAAATTAGGGCTAAGATATGGATTCGATTCTCCCAATATGAAATACTTGTAGGAAACCTAAGAGAGGATATTGTTATATGACATGTTAGAAAAAAAAACCTCTGATACTTTTGCAAAATTATTCTCCAGTCGCTCAGAATCACCATTTTAAAATGATTCCTTTTCATAATAAAACACGAATTTCGGTGGCTTAGAGCACCCTGAAATTTCGGTCTTAGCTGTCGAAAGTCTACTTTTGATGGCCTAGAGACTATTTTGAAGCCACGCTTAGCCACAGAAACCTGTTTTTTGAGTGGGTCCTCCTCCCTGTTCCTTTTAGGTGGTTAATTATGCTAAATTATGACATGCCTCATGCTGATGAATTTGATTTTAATGGGTAGACAGTCGTTTTCACTTTTTGTTCTTTTCGGTGGTTAAGAGTATTTAGGGTTTTGTTTTCTAGCTGCTGAAAGTTGAGTTTTCGGTGGTTAATGAACTGCCACCACATTTTCCTAACCACTGAAACTTTCTTTCCAAAAGAACATGCGTAATGAGCTTTCGCTGATTTACTGTCTTTCCAGATCTCATTGTTTAGCTGCCGAAAGGTAGGGATTTCAATGGCTAATGAACTATTTGAAAGTTCACCCAAGCCACCGAAAGTTTCCCTTTCCAAAAACGTATCTCAATTGCTTTCGGTGGTTAATGTCCCCCTGCAAACACTCACTAAGCTGCCGAAACCAAAGCTTTTCGGTGGCTAATTAGCTGTTGGAAAACTCGCCTAAGCCACTGAAAGTCCTTTTCCCTGAATTTTAATAAGAACATGATGAGCAAGCTTTCGGTGTATAATCATGGTCCTATGTTAAACTATTAGCTTCCAAAAGCTAGGCTTTTCGATGGCTATTGAGTTATTGAAAATATCGCCTAAGCCACCGAAAGCTAAAAATCTCAAATTTATCAAACAATAGAACATCAGATACCTCAAATTTGTTAGTCATCCCAATATATTTCTTAATATGACTTGAAATATTCATCCTATCAAAAATAAATTGTATGAGTGATCTTATTGAAAATAAATTTATTTTGGGAGATAACAGAGGGGACTATTATTTTAAACCCAGAGTCGAATAACCCATCCAGATTTCAAAATCACATGAACCGTAAACAAAAAGATGACAGATTTTTCTATATAATGATATAGGATATACAAAGTAGAGCCTAGAGGATTTCTTTTTGTAACAAATATCTAGATCGCATATTGATATCGAAAACAATCGCAACATCAAATATTATGCAAATAATACATAAATTTCCAACACATATCCAATCTTTTAAATTAAATAACAAATAGTTACACTACTGATGTTAGATGTGTAACCATACTCATTATACACTAAATTGAGTTTAGATTCGCTGCAATTAAGTGAACACATAAACAACTCACATATCGATATAATAAATGCAACAATAAGATCTAGCAAAACTAAAGACTAAGTTCAATGCAGTAAATTGATAAAAGCACACAGTCTGAAATCATGGGTATCCAAACCCAAATACTTATGGCTCTGTTCAAAAACATTTTCTTCCACACAATCAAATCACAAAGATATTCAATTTTTATCAACATAAACCATCAAAGAAACAATGCCTGGTTGTAAGATCATTAAAAATGGCATCGATCACTTTAATAAATCCATGATATATACATCTCAATGGATGGTGCGATAACACAATAAACAAAGAGGCTACAATGTCATAAATACAACCTAGTACAAATCCATAATGGTTTTAAACAAAAACATTCAACTTATCTTCGTAAAAAGTTATGAAATCCCTATATTCAAGTGGTCTGCAAACCCAACAGAAGGTCACATTATCACACTTTTAATAAAACCATTACCATTAGCTACCGCAAGAGACTAAGGACGTCCATGCTGGGGAAAAACACATGCACAACAACAAAGCTGAGAAAGGTTAATATGCTTGCTAAGTAAAGACTGCTTGGCTAATTTTAAACAGAGTAGGGGATTTTCCCTTATCTTTGGCATTGAAGTAACAAGATTGATAGGAGGTGACCCTGTTGCCACTCTCATCGAGACGTTCACAACCTTCTTTCCATACTACATATTCATGATTATATATATATATATATATATTGAAATTTGTAAATGACCAGTATCTTAACAGTGTAAAAACATCCTTAGTTGACCAGAATTGCATGAGCTATAAGTCGAGTTCTTTTAGAGATCCCCATAGCAAACCAAAGTCCACCTGTAAATCCAAAATAAAAACTTAGGGATTCTTTTAGGTAATGATTTGCATAGTAATAAAAACTTTCATTTTTAAAATATTACCAAAAAATGAATGGAGAGAGAACCAGGGTTCGGTTCCTCCTGGACGCCTTTATTCCTCCCTTCTTGCAAAACGAAGGGGAAACTCTAGTTAGATATTGTATGCAGTAGTAAACAAAAAAAAACTTCCTGTAAAGTGAGTAAAACCAAACTAATAAGTTTGATATCTCGTTAAAGTCTTGGAAATATCAATAAAGGAACTTTTTTGTTCTTCACCACAATGAACCAAAAAGGTCGAGGCCATCATGGAGTCTATAGTAATGTTAAAACCTTCAAATATACGTTAAAAAAAAGTAAATAAGTTGTATTAATAAATTGTGTAAAGGTTTGAGAAATAATGCACAATGAATACATGAATGGTTGAGCTCTCTCCATTAACTAGTTACAGACCAAAAATAAGTGTGAGAATGAAACCTTTAGACATGTTAAACACTGCATTAAATCCTTGGAAAAATCCTTGCTGAAGACCATGCCAAATGGAGGGATGTGATTTCCTCTTGGTTCCCATAGTTTACATTAAAATATTGCCATCATTACATTTGTATGTGTTATCAACTTGAACCCAGGGCAGAGTTAATGTCTGTAAACCAAAAAATTAAGG
Organism: Pseudotsuga menziesii; assembly: GCA_001517045.1. Lineage (NCBI taxonomy): Eukaryota > Viridiplantae > Streptophyta > Pinopsida > Pinales > Pinaceae > Pseudotsuga > Pseudotsuga menziesii. Next base: position 104,626 of record LPNX010241604.1, on the reverse strand, counting down.
TATGCATTGGAAAAACCTTGTAAACTTCCATCAAAGGATACACCATAAAGAATATTTTAAGATCAACATTTTATGCCAAGGACAAGCTTGGGATAATGACTATGGTGTTATCACGATAGTCTCCAAAATATTTTCTTACAGAAAAAAAAGATTACAACCTTTAACCAAAGCTGCGTTAAGTCCCTTTTTCATCAACCCTTATTTATATGGTTTGGTACCTTTTCCACCATGTAGTGGTGGGTATCTAGGTTATAGTTTCTATTACTAGGAAATAGGTGCTAGGGCTAACCCATATCCTTTAGGCTTAAAATTCTTAGCAAAACCGAGTTTTAAAATAATCATAAAAAATAGTAAGAACATCACCTAAAGGTGTGGCTATAGGGTTGTCATACTTGTATGAAAACACCACAGGTTGAACAACTTGTCCATCCAACATAAAAATCATTATAAGTTACTTTACACATATTTCATTCATGCTGACAATTTATTTCATCCCGGGAGAAAATTATACATGTTACAATAACATATTCTGATAAAAAAATTTTGTTTTTAAATTTCTGAATTTCTTAAGGTGTGTGACATAATGGTATCAGAGCATGGTTACAACACTTGTCTTGAACGATCTCAACATTGAAACTGATAAAAACAGAAAACTAACTTTAACTTGTTATGGTTTGATTTTCTTACGAACAGGAAGAGAAGGATAACCTTGTTTTTTTTAGGAAATTATGGCAGATGTGGGAATCTCTACGGAAGAGGAATCCCATCCTAGGAATACAATGAAAAATGAAGAAGGTAACCAAAGGGATAGTGAAATATGGGTAAATCTAAATGAAAGTAGAAACGACAACCCATCTGAATTACAACAATCTGTTGAGGAATTAAGAGTAGAACTAAAATAAGTTAAAGAAGATGAAAAACATATTTTGAAAGAACATTAAGAGTTAAATAACATTCTGTTGTCTAAAATACACAGTAATAAAAAATATAAAAATAAAGAACTTGAATTTTACATGGTAAAAACTACACCTTACAAACGTAAGGGAAGGAAGCTAGAATTTACCAAACATGACACTGAATCTTCAAGTGAAGAACCAACGGAGCACAATCTCGAAAATGTCTGCAAATTGAAGAAGGCTCTATATGGATTTAAATAAGCACCCAAATCCTAGTATCATAGATTGGACAAATATCTACAAGACAAAGGTTTCAAGAAAGGTACTCTTCATAGTAACTTGTATATCAAAGTCTGAAGGTGATAATATTTTAATAATTTCGGTTTATGTGTATGACATTATATTTAGATGCACTAATGATTCTTCTGTGTAGTGGTTTGCTAATTGCATGCAATCTGAGCTTGAGATTTCAATGATAGGAGATCTATAATTCTTTCTTGGTCTTTGCATTATCCAAAGTTATGAAGGCTTATTTCTCTCCTAAGAGAAGTATTTGGAGGAAATGTTGAAGAAATTTCCAATGGAAGACTCATCACCTGTCAGTACACCTATGGTTGTTGGGTGTAAAGTTAGGAAGGATGATCCCTCACCATGTATTGATTAGAGAAGATATTGGTCAATGATAGGAAGTCTCTTATACATCATCGTATCTCGTCCTGATATCATGCAAGTTGTGGGAATGGTAGGAAGATTTCAGTCTTCTCCTAAGCAAAGTCATTTGGTGTATGTGAATAGGATATTCAAATATTTGAAGGGAATAATGACTTATGGTCTATGGTATCCCATGAATCAAAATATTCAATTAACTGCATATTCAGATGCTGATTGGGTAAAATATTTTGATGAAAGGAAGAGCACGAGTGGAGGTACAATCTTCTTAGATGTTTCCTTATTCGCATGGATTAGTAAGAAGCAAGGATCTATATAATTATCCACTACAAAAGTTGAGTATATTGCTGCTGCCACCTGCTGTACACAAATTCTATGGATGATTCAGACACTGGAATACCTGGAAGTAAAATATGTTGACCCCATTCCTCTCCACTATGATAATACCAGCAGCATTACTATGTCCAGAAATCCAATCCTTCATTCCAAGACCAAGAACATACCAATCAAGTATCACTTATTGAGAGAGCATGTTACAAACAGAGTATTTCAATTGAATTTTATCCCTTCTTTAGAAAAGACTCCTGATATATTCACTATACCTTTACCCAAGACACAGTTTGAGTACATACGCTGAAAGCTAGGTATCATATCCTATTCCAAATAATTTGTTCACTTTGATAGGGGGAGTTGAGCTATAGAGGATTCCTTGACATTGATGTCAAAGGGGGAGAATTTGTTTGTTATAGATGATAAATAGATTCATTACTAGTACAACATGCTTCCAGAAGTTGAATATTGCCATCAATGCCAAACTGGGACATTGTTGGAGGTTTTGTAGTAAAGGGGAGACTGTTGGAGGATTTGTGGTCACATGGAAAACATATCAAAGTGTGATATGGTTGGAATTGATGGAAACATAGTTTCAGGCATGATCCAGATGAGTAGAGGATGAGCATAGGAATCAGAAAAATCCATGGCTTCTGGCACAACATAGTTCCAAGCATATGATCCAGAAGAGCATAGAATGAGAAGAGGACTAAGAAGAATTCAGGAGCTATCCTACACAAGAAATAAATGATGAAGAGAAAATATGCAAAAGTCAGAAAGTTAATCTGACGGCCAGGAGTAAACCCGAAAAATAAATCGATGGCACAAAATGAGTGTTGCAGTGCGGTAACAAAAAGGTGAGAATCCAAAAAGTTCAAGAATAAGAAGAGGTAGATTTCTGATTTTTGAAATCGGAAAGTGGAAAGCAGAAAGCGGGAGAAAAAGAAAAGACTAAGGCTCGAAGTTGGGTTTTCTGATCCCAAAGTCTGCAAGCCGGAAGTGTAGAAGTTCTGATGTCGAAAAGTGGAAAGCGAAGAGCAGAAAGGTGGATGTCCAAAAGTTCGAGAGTAATAAAAGTTAGATTTCTGATTTTCGAAGTCGAAAAGAGAAAAGAGGAAAGCAGCAGTCGGAGAGAGGAAAGGAGGAATTCCAAAAGTTTGAGAATAAGAAAAGTTAGATTTTTGGTTTCCTAAGTCGGAAAGTGGAAAGAGGAAAGCAATATTCAGAGAGCGGAAAGGTGGTAGTCCAAAAGTTCGAGAATAAGAAAAGTTAGATTTTGTTATTTTCGAAGTCGGAAAATGGAAAGCGGAGATCAGAAAGTGGAAAGTATGGAAGTTGTTCAAAAAAATGTTGAAAACTCGAGATCCGCATCCCACACCATATCTAAATATCGACGGCTAGGAAAGGGGGCAAAAGAAATCAATGGCACAGAAAGAGTTTTGCAAGTGGAATTTGGAAGGCGGAATGTCTTGAAGCATGTGTTTGATTTCAGATGAATGAATAGTAGAGAGGCCACACAAAATAGATGGTGTGGAAGAAGTCATGAAGAAAAGGATGACCAAAAGAAAGAAAGTGAAAATCATTGAATGATATCTAGAAAAATCAACATGTCCGATATCCAATTTTCTTATCAGATCAATAGTCATGGAGAGCTCGAAGAAGATCGATGGTACGAAATGATTGGTACAGAATCTATACTGCAGAACCAGAATGAACGAACCAGGACAGTGGAAAATCTAATTTCTTACAGAAGACAACAAGTGTGGAAGAAGCGAAATGGTGAAGATATGTAGCAGAAATTTAGGATTACTCAGTGATTGGACTTCTAGTCTGTCATAAGGCATTGAACAGGTTGATCGGTTATGGAAATGGAAAGTTAGACATGCGAACAACTAAAGGGTTTAAGGACATATATGTACAAAAGGATATGAATGACGAATGGAGTTTTGTGCTCTCTGCAAATAGATAAGTTGAGGCATGGATCATTGGTAACATGAGAATTGCAAAGTGACAGATAACTCTGAATATCCAGAACACAGATAATTAGGGAAAACATGGTGCATAAATCTAGAAAAATATTAGAATAGAGTTGGTATGAAATGTTATATATTTTTTTCTACAATTTGTACTGAACACATTTAAATCTGAGAAACAAGGGTGGAAGGGTGGTGATAGGAAAATATGTTATCTTCTCTGCACATGTTCAAGCATGTACAAGTGAATGTTGGTTCTTTCACTCAGTTGTATCTGGAGAATTTGATTCTAGTTGATGCTAGAAAAATATGAGAGTTGGTTCTCTCCACAAGAAGGACTATGTAAAACATAGGTTGCACCCTCATTTGAGTAGGTTCTCAAATAAAGTTAATATTTGTATGTTTCTATCATGTGTATGATTGATATTCATCATCTCAGCTGTTATACTTGCTGAAATATCATAACTAAATCTGTAATTTGTAATAATGGTTTAAATAGTGAAAAATGTTTTAGCTTTAGAAATAACTAATTCACCCCCCCTCTCAGTTATTTGAGTAAAGGAATGATATGCATTTATATTTATGTTTAATAGTCAATGTTAGGAAAATATGTATATGTAATAAAAGAATAATGTTTCTAAGTAACAATAAAATATCATTTACGATTCATGCTATAAAAAATTGTTTAAGCAGTAAAATCCATTCTCCTGTACTTAACATGTAATTTAAAAGAAATAAACTTTCCTACTTTATTTCAAAAACAATAAATAATTATAAAAACTTTCATCATTCATAAATCCTTTAGAAATAAACAAAAAATAAATTAAAGATAAAAAACCAGTAAAAATATAGAGCATGTTAACTTTCGAAGTGGATAAACATCCAAAGAAGACCGTTCCTCCCAACTGTCTCCTAAAAGAAGCTAAGATTACTTGCTTTAGGACCCTCGAGCCTGTTCATTAAAGCTCCAAGATGAAGATATTATGTAGAATCCTATTATGTACTCTTTATAACTGAGCAGTCATACTTGTAGTAAAAAACTCAAACATTTCAGTTTAGATTTCCCCTCATTGAATTTCCTCTTGTGTGCCTAACTTTTTAGTTTCCAGCAAACCACAAGGTTCTAATCTCTAAAATTTACTAAGACTTATTACCATTCGATGGGTGTATATGTGCTTTCCTATGTCTTTGGGTCAATTTTGTAATTAAATAAGCCACCTTCTTAGTTCCTCCTTTCTTGGGAACATGACCACAATTATAGGGAAGTTTCTAGCTCCATTAGCTAGAAAGTGAATGTTGTTGTTTCCATTTGTCATTTTTTCCTTCTACACCAGATAATTCCTCCTAGTGGGTCAATGAACACTCTTCAACAGTCCTGTTTGAATAGGTGTCTCTTCTTTTAATTATTGCATAATAAAATATTTCAATTACAGTCATCTTTGACCATCCTTGGTCAATAACACAAAACTTTACAATAACTTTTAAAGTAATGTATTTTCACAAAATAAAATGTTTTTATCTCTATGTGGGTTACAATCAACCACAAAATGCTATTGATATTGTATAGGAAATGTTTAATTAGGTTGAATCATCATTCTTATTTGAAAAAATCAAGGCAATCGTTGAGTTTGTTTTAATAAAAAATTAGTGTATTAATCTAATACACCAAAACAATTGTTAATTATTTATTATTTGCAATTATATTTTGACAAAAAAGTCAAAATAAATGTAATGGATTATTATTATTATTGAATAATTAAAATACTGAGAATAAATATAACTAAAGTAGATGTTAAAAGATTGGTTTTTGACCCACAAGGGGAAATGACAAATGAATAAATTTGTTGAGTGAGAAATCAAGTGACACACTGAATAAATGAATTTTTTTTTTCTGTTGGCAAAGTGGTGGAACCCCCCTGGCTAGCAGGGTTTCCATTGGCTAAGTAACCACGAAGCAAGGGAATCTAAGCCGTCAAAATCACTCGGGGATCACACCTGGCCTGGACCGCACCAACCCTTAACATGGTTGGATTTTTTGGTATCTGACGAGATTAGAATCGACGATTTTCAGCGTAGGGGACATATTAACCATACCCCGCCACCAGTTGTTCTACATCTCACGGATGAATAAATGAAAGTTATTATTCTTTGAATATTTTATTTTTTAAATATTTTGACTAGAAAAGTCAAAGTAGATGTAATGAATTATTTATATTTAATAATTTAAAAAAATATTGAGAGGAATGATAACTGAAGTAGCTGTTGAAAGAGTGTTTTTTGACCTACAAAGGGAAAATACAAGTGGAAAAAGATACTCGGTGAGAACTCAAGTGGCATAGGAGGCATTTTCCCCAAAATAAGGTAAAATATATGCGTAGAGTTCTAAAGAGATGGAGGCTCATAAATGACCAAGTCCTAGGAAAAATAATGTATAATAATATATCCATCAAGCAAGTAGGAGGCTAGCAATGGACGAGGAATTTATTTATTAATGCAAGAGATGCCCCGTTTATCGGATTTTGTCCCTATTGTTCAACAAACAAGCTCAAGGATTCAAGAGAAAGTAAGACATGCCTTCTCTAGGAGTTGGTTGGGAGGAATGGTGACTTAAATTTTGTTTTCCCAAGAGTGGTGTGAGGCTCCCTATTTCTATTCTTATTTGTTTAAGTATTTCTAAAGTATAATTCAAGTATAGATATGAATCATAGTTGCATTCTACAGTAATTGATACTATGCATCTATTCTTATCCATTTTTCCTATTTTAAGTTATGATTTGATATAGTTGTTCTTTATAGTAGAGAAATCATAGGTTTATTATCATAATCTAATTTAAATTAATATCTATTCGGGTTTCCATACCCAAATTAGAGTAGAATCTATTTTTATCCTAAGTAGTAGTCTGAATCAGGGCATTACATCGATTTGATTAAATAATTTAAATTACTTTTGCATTTATCTATGTTCTAGAACTATATTAAATTTATAACTATTTTCCAATTAAAAAATTTGCTTCCATATAACCTATGGTTACGATTAGTTTCCACTAATATAGTTAAAACAATAAAATTGTAGAGGGGTGTTATCACTCCAGGAAACTCCTCTAGGTTGTAGCTCGAGGATGCCTAGTAACTTAAATGTTTTTATGGTTTTCTAAGTGGATCAAGTCAGGTGATATACAGAACCTCACACTCTCAAGACATGCATGAAACTCAATCAGGGATAA
>LPNX010241604.1:44730-97373 GCA_001517045.1 Pseudotsuga menziesii | reverse complement strand
AATCATAAAAAAGAAAGTACTTATAATTCAAATCATTAATATGCCAATAGGATGAGAGCTATCAGACATCAATTAACCTGAATAAACCTGAATAACACATTCAAGCATAAGCACCGAATAGACAAGAAATGGAAACTGAACATATGATAGCAAAAGAGCTTATATTAGGTCATGCGCAGTATGAGAATATTGACAATAGTAATGGTCTACAAGTTCCTGAAAGCAAACCTCTTCTAAAACATAAGCCTTAGGGTTTATATCCTTTACAAAAATATTCATATCTTGAAAAATTGGATCTGTTTTACTAAAAATAGATAAAATTAATGTTTTTGCAAAATTAGGCCAGAAACTGTAATTTAACTACTAGTTTAACTAAATCTAACACGTGTTCACTATTTGAACCTTTTGATGACTACAGTGAGTACTAGAGGAAAGTTGTAACTGGTCTTCTGATGGATGCGCCACTGTTGGTTAAAATAGGTAGGTTTTTGTGACCCTCTCATCTTTGATGTATCCCCAAAACTGGAACAAACCTCCTTTGATGGTGCACTTCAGAAAATTTCAGCTTTTACACTTCATCCTGCTCTTTCCTATGTGTTGGTGAATTAAACTCTTCATTTTTCTACTGTAACCTGCCCTATTAGGTCAACTTTTGCCCTAAAGCTTTGGCCAAACTGCTGAAAACGGGGCCTCAGAGATGCATTTGGTTCTCCACATTTGTGACACTTGTGTATGAAATGAAAGAGGTTTTTTTATATTGGTGTTTTGGGAAAAAAAACCTCTCTCAGTTTCTCTAAATTTGTTTCCATTTTCCAGATATATATATTTCAAAAACATGTGTAAAAAATGGAAATTCTGAGATCTGAAAATTAGGGCTCAGAGATGGATTCAATTCTCCCAATATGAAATACCTGTAGGAAAAATAAGAGAGGTTATTGTTGTTTTTCATGTTTATAAAAAAAAACTCTGAGCATGTTGAAAAATTATTCTCCAGTTGCTTAGAATCACCGTTTTAAAATGATGCCTTTTCATAGTAAAACGCCAATTTCGATGGCATAGAGCGCCCTGAAAGTTTGGTCTTAACTGCTGAAAATCTACTTTCGGTGGCTTAGAGACTATTTTGAAACCACGCTTAGCCACGAAAACCTATGTTTTGAGTTTTTTGAGCGGGTCCTCCTCCCTGTGCCTTTTAGGTGGTTAATCATGCTAAATTATTACATGCCTCATGCTTATGAATTTGATTTTGATGGGCAGACAACCGTTTTCACTTTTCATCCTTTTAGATGGTTAAGAGTATTTAGGGTTTTGCTTGCTAGTTGTGGAAAGCTGAGCTTTCGGTGGCTAATGAACCGCTGCCACGTTCACCCAAGCCACTGAAACTTTCTTTCCAAAAGAAAATGCATAACGAGCTTTCGGTGATTTACTGTCTTTCTGGATCTCATTGTTTAGCTGCCAAAAGGCAGCGCTTTCGGTGGCTAATGAACTATTTGAAAGTTCGCCCAAGCCACCAAAAGTTTCCCTTTCCAAAAACATATCTCAATTTCTTTCAGTGGTTAATTCCCCCTATAAACACTCGCTAAGCTACTGAAACCAAAGTTTTTCGATGGCTAATGAGCTGTTGGAAAATTTTCCTAAGCCACTGAAAGTCCTTTTACCTGAATTTTAATAAGAACATGATGAGCAATATTTCAGTGGATAATCATGGTCCTGCATTAAACTGCTAGCTGCTGAAAGCTAGGATTTTCGGTGGCTAATGAGTTATTGAAAATCTTTCCTAAGCCACCAAAAGCTAAAAATATCAAATTTATCAAATAACAGAACATCAAATACCCCAAATTTGTTATTCATCCCAATATCTTTCATAATATGACTTGAAATCTTCATCCTATCAAAAATAAATTGTATGAGTGAACTTATTGAAAATAAATTTATTTTGGGAGATAACATCTGGCTCCTACTTGGGGATGGGAACCTCCTAGTGAGGTCCCAAGAATTCTAGAGAAAAATGCCTTTCCTAAAAAAGAAAAATTAAAGCTATCTTCTAGTTTTCCATTGGGCATGGAGTCATTTGTCTTTTATCACTGATCCGCTGCAACCTTCCTATAGCCCTCTTTGCTTATTCATGAAAACAACTGAAAATGACCTAGCTGCTAATATTAAGAGCTTATTTTCCTATCTATTCCAACTCCTAATTCTAATCAGTAGAGACTTCTTATCAGATGACATAATGCTTCCAATGAAGCCGTGTCAGAAACTGATCTGCTAAACTTATCCTTGATCTTGACCCAAAAAATAAATGAAACCATATCATGCAACAATGTAGTTTGAAACGATGACAGAACTAGCTATCATTTGACAAAATTATTTTGATATCTATGCTACTCATAAGTTCCATATAGTCAACAACAGGGTCATAAAATCCAACAGGAAATACCTTTTTATGCTGCTAATCTTTTCCTTCACTGATGTCAATGTTGAATGTGGACTGCTCAACCTTTGTCGGATGAAAATGTAAGATGAAAAATTGATCTGAACCTTCTTGTTCTCATATGATCATATCTTGATCATCAATCATTAAAATTTCCTTTTGAGAATAGTGCTAACAATAGGATGATTAAATAGCGTTTTCATCATATGAATAAAGATTAGTTGAAAACATATAATTGCCTATACAATCATCAGTTATCATAGGCTCATCATGGTTTGCAAACTGATCATAAAATATAGATTCATACCTATCTTGGGAGTACTTTGCAAACACTGAAGAATCTTATTCTAAATCTAAGAAGAGCTTACATGCTTCCTGCTGTTCCAACTCTGCTTCAGACTCATAATATTCCTGTTCAAAATATGAATCATACTGATATTTATTTGGATCAGGTAGATGATGGTTTTCAAAATCAAGTTGTTCTAGGATTCTCCTTGAAGCACAAATGTTTTCCGCCACCTCTAAAGCATCTTCAAACATAATTCTTAATTATGAAGATTTCCTTTCGAGCAGAAGAAGGGAAAGTTTTGAATGTAGTCCCATCACATAATATATCATGGCAGTTGTCTCTATGGTTCGGATCTCCAAAGGCATCTCATGATAAGTGTTGTAGAATATTTGATTGAAGATATGCAAAGTTTCGTCTTCCTCTCTCTTCAATGCATAGAAATCGGCGAGATACAAATCAAGAGATTTGTTCTCACCCCAATGCTTCAAAAAGGCATCAGTGAATTCTATCCAAGAGCCAATGGAGTCATCTCTTAAACTCTTGAACCATATAGCAGCATCTGTAATCAACTATTTAGAGAAAAATCTCATGATTACATCCTCATGAACAATATGAAAACGACCAATAAAATCTTTGAAAGACTCCAAGCGCCTTTTAGTTGAAGCTTGATTCTCTCAAGAAAACCAAGGGAGATATTCATGATAGTCAAGAGGATAAGGATGAAGAAGAGAGGGTAGTTTTAATGGCTTAAACATCTTCATACTGATTTTGATTTGAAAGGATGTGGGCTGATCACGAGGGATAAAAATCTACTGACAAGGTTCAAAGGATATGGCAACGAGTGTTGAGCTCTGCATAGGTTTTGAATCAGTTTTGGTTTCTTCAAGGTTACATGGATGATCAGATTTAGAAGGAATTTGGATACAGAGGTCATTTTTATAAATGGGTTGTGGCACAAATACTGATTCAACTTCTACAATACAAGTAGGTTGCAAATATTCTTCTAAATATGGATTTAGAAAAGATGGCTAATAATCTTCAGAATATATAAAACATAGGATAATTCTTTTAACATGTGAAGGGAAAAGTATAAAGGAGCTCATAAAAAATAACAACAGTTCATAAAGTAAACTGATGAACTGGTACCTGGATTTTGAATTCAACCTCTTCATATTTTATGAACTGGGTCCTCCCCAGTGGATATTTATTAAATTTGGATGGATCAGGGAAATAGAAGTCTTTGTAAATCTTCCCTAGTAGCAGGGATAGGTTTTCTTCTCCCTCTACCAACAAGTTTGATCTAGATTTCCTTGCTGCTCTGGAAGTTTTCCTTTGTAGAGCTCTTCCTTTACTGATGATCTTCCCTGGGTCTGCAATAGGTGTTGCTGGTGGCCTCTCTTGATTTTCTCTAGTATGAGCCCTTTGTGGAGCCACAGTTCTTCAATGGAGTCTCCAGGGATGATATCTTCAGAAGTAGCAGTGCTTGAAGATTCCTTAACCCTAAAATTTTATGACTTACTTATAAATTTATGAGAGCTAGTTTCTTCAACATAAGAAGATTTAACTGGAGGTCTATTTGATATAACAACAGAAATACCTCTCGAAATACCTAATGTAGCTCCCCTTTGAAGCTCTGGAGGTTTGCCTTAGTGAATCCCTAGCTCTTCTTAGGATCTCTTCTAGATCTGAAACATGTGTTACTAGTGGCCCTTTAGGGTTTGCTCTGGTACTTGGTCTTTTTGAAGCCACTTATTCCAATGGAGTCACCAGATAGATGATTACCACCAGAATAGTGTCCAAACTTTGTCTATCATCAAAGCAGGATCTATGTCGTCTTCCAGGGAAGATGAGCTTCAGTCTCCTCTCCCTGGCAATGACACCAATTTGTTATCATTCCAGGAAACTCCTCTAGGTTGTAGCTCGAGGATGCCTGGTAACTTAAATTTTATTATGGTTTTCTAAGTGGATCAACTCAAGTGACCTACAGGACCTCACACTCTCAAGACATGCATGAAACTCAATCAGGGATAAGGCTCCTAACTACCACTGTTCAGAGGTTTGATAATATGGTGCAGAGATGGAGAACTTATCATGCTGATAGATTCATACATAAAATAGATATATATAAATGGCTAATCATAACAAGGAAATTACTTATAATTCAAATCATCAATATGCCAATAGGATGACAGCCATCAGACATCAATTAACCTAAATAAACCTGAATAACACATTCAAGCATAAGCACAGAATAGGCAAGAAATGGAAGTTGAACATATGATAGCAAAAGATCTTATATTAGGTCATTAGCAATATGAGAAGCTTGACAATATTAATGGTCTACAAGTCCCCAAAGTTGAACCTTTTCTATAACATAAGTTTTAGGCTTTATAGCCTTTATAAAAATATTCAGATCCTGAGAATTTGGATCTGTTTTACTAAAAATAGATAAAATTAATGTTTTTGCAAAATTAGGTCAAAAACCCTAATTTCACTACTAGTTTAACTAACTAACTCTAACACTTGTTCACTCTTTTAACCTTTTGATGGATGCAATGAGTACTGGAGGAAAGTTGTAACTGGTTTTCTGATGGATGAGCCACTGTTGGCTAAAATAGGTATGGTTTTGTGACCCTCTCCTATTTGATGTATCCCCAAAACTGGAACAAACCTCCTTTGATGGTGCACTTCAACAACTTTCATCTTTTACACTTCATCCTGCTCTTGCCTAGGTGTTGGTGAAGTAAAATATTCATTTTTCTGCTGTAACCTGACCTGTTAGGTCAACTTTTGCCCTAAAAATTTGGCTAAACTGCTGAAAATGGGGGCTTAGAGACGCATTTGGTTATCCAAATCGGTGACACTTGTGTATAAAATAAAAGAGGTTTTTGTAGATTGGTGTTTTTTGAGAAAAAAAATTCTTTGTTTCTTGAAATTTGTTTCCATTTTCTAGATATCTGTATTTCAAAAACACGTGTAAAACAAGGAAATTCTGAGATCCGAAAATTAAGGCTCAGAGATGGATTCGATTCTCCCAATATGTACTAATTGTAGGAAACCTGAGAGAGGATATTGTTATATGACATGTTAGAAAAAAAACCTCCGATCCTTTTGCAAAATGATTCTCCAGTCGCTCACAATCACCATTTTGAAATAATTCCTTTTCACAATAAAACGCCAATTTCGGTGGCTTAGAGCGCCCTGAAATTTCGGTCTTAGCTGTCGAAACTCTGCTTTCGATGGCCTAGAGACTGTTTTGAAACCATGCTTATCCACAGAAACCTATTTTTTGAGTGGGTCCTCCTCCCTCTGCCTTATAGGTGGTTAATCATGCTAAATTATGACATGCCTCATGCTGATGAATTTGATTTTGATGGGAAGACAACCGTTTTCACTTTTTGTTCTTTTTGGTGGTTAAGAGTATTTAGGGTTTTGTTTTCTAGCTGCTGAAAGCTGAGTTTTCGGTGGTTAATGAACCGCCACCACATTTTCCTAAGCCACCGAAACTTTCTTTCGAAAAGAACATGCGTAATGAGCTTTCGATGATTTACTGTCTTTCCAGATCTCATTGTTTAGCTGCCGAAAGGCAAGGCTTTCTGTGGCTAATGAACTATTTGAAAGTTCACCCAAGTCACCGAAAGTTTCCCTTTCCAAAAACGTATCTCAATTGCTTTCGGTGGTTAATGTCCCCCTGCAAACACTTGTTAAGCTGCCGAAACCAAAGCTTTTCGGTGGCTAATGAGTTGTTGGAAAACTCACCTAGGCCACCAAAAGTCCTTTTCCCTGAATTTTAATAATAACATGATGAGCAAGCTTTTGATGTATAATCATGGTCCTGCGTTAAACTATTAGCTGCCAAAAGCTAGGATTTTCGGTGGCTATTGAGTTATTGAAAATATCGCCTAAGCCACCGAAACCTAAAAATCTCAAATTTATCAAATAATAGAACATCAGATACCTCAAATTTGTTAGTAATCCCAATATATTTCTTAATATGACTTGAAATCTTCATCCCTTCAAAAATAAATTGTATGAGTGAACTTATTGAAAATAAATTTATTTTGGGAGATAATAGAGGGGACTATTATTTTAAACCCAGAGTTGAATAACCCATACAGATTTCAAATCACATGAACCGTAAAAAAAAAGATGACAGACTGTTCTATAGAATGATATAGGATATACAAAGTAGAGACAAGAGGATTTCTTTCCGTAACAAATATCTAGATCGCATATTGATATTGGAAACGATCACAACATCAAATATTATGCAAATAATACATAAATTTCTAGCACATATCCAATCTTTTAAATTAAATAACAAATAGTTACACGACTGATGTTAGATGTGTAACCATACTCATTATACACTAAATCGAGTTTAGATTCACTGCAATTAAGTGAACACATAAACAACTCACATATCGATATAAGAAATACAACAATAAGATCTAGCAAAACTAAAGAGTAAGTTCAATGCAGTAAATTGATAAAAGCACATAGTCTTTAATCATGGGTATCCAAACCCGAATACTTATGGCTTTGTTCAAAAATATTTTCTTCCACACAATCAAATCACAAAGATATTCAATTTTTATCAACATAAACCATCAAACAAACAATGCCTGGTTGTAAGATCATTAAAAATGGCATCCATCACTTTAATAAATCCATGATATATACATCTCAATGGATGGTGCGATAACACAATAAACAAAGATGATACGAAGTCATAAATACAACCTAGTATAGATCCATAATGGTTTTAAATAAAAACATTCAATTTATCTTCGTAAAAAGTTGTGAAATCCCTATACTCAAGTGGTCTGCAAACCCAATAGAAGGTCACTTTATCACACTTTTAATAAAACCATTACCATTAACTACCGCAAGAGACTAAGGACGTCCATGCTGGGGAAAAACACATGCACAACAACAAAGCTGAGAAAGGTTAATATTCTTGCTAAGTAAAGACTGCTTGGATAATTTTAAACAGAGTAGGGGATTTTCCCTCGTCTTTGGCAATGAAGTAACAAGATTGATAGGAGGTGACCATGTTTCCACTCTCATCGAGAAGTTGACAACCTTCTTTCCATACTACACATTCATGATTATATATATATATATATATATATATATATATATTGAAATATGTAAATGAATAGTATCTTAACAGTGTAAAAACATCCTTAGTTGACCAGAGTTGCATGAGTTATAAGTCGAGTTCTTTCAGAGATCCCCACAACTAACCAAAGTCCACCTGTAAATCCAAAATAAAAACTTAGGGATTCTTTTAGGTAACGATTTGCACAGTAATAAAAACTTTCAGTCTTAAAATCTTACTGAAAAATGAATGGAGAGAGAAACAGGGTTCGGTTCCTTTTGGACGCCTATATTCCTCCCTTCCTGCAAAACCAAGGGGAAACTCTAGTTAGATATTGTATGCAGTAGTAAACAAAAAAAACTTCCTTTAAAGTGAGTAAAACCAAACTAATAAGTTTGATATCTCGTTAAAGTCTTGGAAATCTCAATAAAGGAACTTTTTTGTTCTTCACCACAATGAACCAAAAAGGTCGAGGCCATCATGGAGGCTATAGTATTGTTAAAACCTTCAAATATACCTTAAAAACAAGTAAAGAAGTTGTATTAATAAACTGTGTAAAGGTTTGAGAAATAATGCACAATGAATACATGAATGGTTGAGCTCTCTCCATTAACCGGTTACAGACCAAAAATAAGTGTGAGAATGAAACCTTTAGACATGTTAAACACTGCATTAAATCCTTGGAAAAATCCTTGCTGAAGACCATGCGAAATGGAGGGATGTAATTTCCTCTTGGTTCCCATAGTTTACATTAAAATATTGCCATCAATACATTTGTCTGTGTTATCAACTTGAACCCAAGGCAGAGTTAATGTCTGTAAACCAAAAAGTTAAGGTATGCATTGGAAAAACCTTGTAAAATTCCATCAAAGGATACACCATAAACAATATTTTAAGATCAACATTTTATGCCAGTGACAAGCTTGTGATAATGACTATGGTGTTATCACCATAGTCTCCAAAATATTTTGTTACAGAAAAAAAATTACAACCTTTAACCAAAGCTGCGCTAAGTCCCTTTTTCATCAACCCTTATTTATATGGTTTGGTACCTTTTGCACCATGTAGTGGTGGGTATCTAGGTTATAGTTTCTATAACTAGGAAATAGGTGCTAGGGCTAAGCCATATCCTTTAGGCTTAAAATACTTAGCAAAGCCGACTTTTAAAATAAGCATAAAAAATTGTAAGAACATCACCTAAAGGTGTGGCTATGGGGTTGTCGTACTCGTATGAAAACACCACAGGTTGCATAACTTGTCCATCCAACATAAAAATCATTATAAGTTACTTTACACATATTTCATTCATGCCAACAATTTATTTCATCCCGGGAGAAAACTATACATGTTACAATAACATATTCTGATAAAAGTTTTTTGTTTTTAAATTTCTAAATTTCTTAAGGTGTGTGACATAATGGTATCAGAGCATGGTTACAACACTTGTCTTGAACGATCTCAACACTGAAACTGATAAAAACAAAAAACTAACTTTAACTTGTTATGGTTTGATTTTCTTACGAACAGGAAGAGAAGGATAACCTTGTTTTTTTGCAGGAAATTATGGTAGATGTGGGAATCTATATGGAAGAGGAATACAATGAACAATGAAGAAGGTAACCAAAGGGATAGTGAAATATGGGTAAATCTAAATGAACGTAGAAACGACAACCCATCTAAATTACAACAATCTGTTGAGGAATTAAGAGTAGAACTAAAATAAGTTAAAGAAGATAACAAACATATTTTGAAAGAACATTAAGACTTAAATAACATTATGTTGTCTAAACTACACAGTAATAAAAAAGAGAAAAATAAAGAACTTGAATTTTACACGGTAAAAACTACACCTTACAAATGTAAGGGAAGGAAACTAGAATTTACCAAACATGACACTGAATCTTCAAGTGAAGAACCAACGGAGCACAATAAAAAAAAACATAAGGATTCTAGTGAAAGTAGTGACAGTAATCAAAAGAAAAAGAAAAAGAAATATAAACCTTATGAATAAATTTCAAGTGAATTCAAAAAGAACAAACCTCCTATGTTTAACAAAGAGATTGAGAAAGGGGAAGAAGCAGAATCTTGGTTATCTAGAATGATAAAATATTTCCAGATTGATAACTATTCTGATGAATTAAAGGCATAAATGACCATCTCTAACTTAACAGGAAAAACAAATATCTGGTGGCAGGACATAAATAAATCAAATATATAAAAGAATGTTATGTAGCATAGAGAACATTCAAGAAACATTTGAAATGAAATTATTTCTTAGAACAATATTACAAAGAAAAAGATAAAGAATTGTACGAGTTAAGATTAGGTACTATGATCACGAAATAAATATGCAGTAAATTCTTAACTTTACTTCATTATGTGCCTTATATAATTGACGAAAACAAAAAGTACAGTGTTTACTCAGTTGTCTACCTCTTATGTTTAAAGAGAGGATTGAGTATGACAATCCAAAAATGAGGGAAGAGGAAATGATGAAGGAACACTTATGTTATGATCAGAATAAGAATAAAAGGGAAACTATACCTAACTCGAAAACTAAAAGTCATGAGAACTTTGATAAGAGAAAGAAAAATACTAAGTTTTACAAGAATACCGGAAATAACTTCTAGGTATATCAACGTAATAACTATAATATCTATAAACCAAAAAAAACCGCAACAAAGGAAAGAGAAGAAACCACTACCTTTAATAAAAACACTGCACATAGGGAACCGATAAGTTGTTGGGAATGTGGCGAGCCACATTACTTTAAATAATTCCCCATAAGAAAGAAAATTTATAATAAGGTTCACCCAATCCAAGAAGCTGCTACAGTTTGGGATATGATGAGAAGCATGCCGAGAATCAATGAAACATTGGAGAATCGACAAGCATACCATCAGGATTCAATTGTCGAAATCGAAGGTATGATAAAAGGCAAACCCATATCTATACTGATTGATCCAGGTGCAAGTTTAAGTTACGTATCACGTAGGATGGTACAATTATGTAAATTACATCAAGATGAGTTTGAGAAATCATGGCGAGAACAACTAGCCACATGTACAAAAAGAAAATTCACTAGTTACGTAAAAAAATGTGAAATTAGGATGATGAATTGAATACACATGTTGATTTAAATATATTACCACTAGGTTCTTATGATTTGCTGATTGGCATGGACTGGTTATAGAAACATAGAGATATGCTAAATTGTTATGATAAAACTTTTAGATTCTTAGATGTCAATGGTAATACACTTAATGTAAAAGGAATTCCTAGAAAAGTTACCATAAGAGAAATCTCCTCCTTACAGGTGAAAATATATGCACATAAGGGATGCAAGGTGTTTGCACTCTATGTAATTGACGATAAGGATAAAGATAATCAACTTAAAATTGAGGATATACTAATTTTAAAGTATTTTAAAGACATATTTTCAGAAGAAGTTCTTGGACTACCACCGAAGAGGGACAAAGAATATACAATCGATTTAGTACCATGACGATACCATCATCAAAAGCTCCATATCGGATGAATATAATAGATATTACTGAACTTAAATAACAATTGCAGGATCTAATTGATAAAAAGTACATTTGACCTAGTGTTTCCCCTCAGGGAGCACCAATCTTATTTGTGAAGAAACAAGATGACACTTTAAGACTCTATAAAGATTATCGCCATTTAAACAATATAAGTATTAAAAATTGATATCCTTTGCCCCATATAGACAATATATTTGATCAGTTTTTAGGGGAAACCATCTTATCCAAAATAGATTTAAGATCCAGATACCATCAGGTATGGATCGAGGATGAAGATATTTTTAAACCAATTTTAAAACCACATATGGTTATTACAAGTTTGTCGTAATTCCCGTTGGTTTAACAAACACACCTGCAACTTTTATATTCTTAATTAATAGCATTTTGAGTAATTACTTAGATAAATTCGTATTTGTATTCATCGACAAAATTTTGATTTACTCTAATAATTAACTCAAACCACAAAGAACACCTAAGAATAATTTTACAAGTGTTAAGAGAAGAACAACAATTTGCTAAGTTTAGCAAGTGTGATTTATTTAAAGACAAAGTTCAGTATCTTGGACACGTGGTGTCTAAATATGGAATATCATTTGACGTCAATAAGATTAAGGCTATCACTGAATGGCCTTTTCCAAATAATTTAACCGACATAAGATCGTTCATGGGGATCACTCGCTACTATCGAAAAATTATTGAAGGGTTTTCTAAGATAAACTACCCCATAACTTCATTGAAGAAGAAAGGTAAGAAATTTGATTGGAGAGAAAAATATATTTAACATTTTAATAAGATAAAACACTTGTTAACCACAACTACTATCTTAAAAATTGTTGATCATTTTAAGGATTTCATTGTATGCACCGACACATGTAAAGAAGGATTAGGAGGGGTAATAATTGAATAAAACCATGTTGTAGCCTATGAGTCTATGAAGTTAAAAGAACACAAGAATAATTGTGCTACACACGAATTAAAACTTGTTTCCATCATACATGCGATAAAAATGTACCAACACTACCTCATCAGAAGAAGATTCGCTCTAATGTTGAATAACATAAGTCTGAAGGACTTGTTTGACCAACAAAATATTAATGCTAGACAACCTTGGTGGTTTTCCTTTTTAAGAGAATATGATTTAGAAATAAAACATATAAAGGGGAAAGAGAATAAATTTGCAGACGCTTTAATTCGTCACACAAACTTACTGTATGCAAGTAGCAACTATGAGTCATATTTACAAAACAAAGTATTAAATGCATAATTTTTTTATGAGGAGTATCAAAGCATAAAAGAAAGACGGCAGGAAATGAAGTGAAAAA
Source organism: Pseudotsuga menziesii (assembly GCA_001517045.1). NCBI lineage: Eukaryota > Viridiplantae > Streptophyta > Pinopsida > Pinales > Pinaceae > Pseudotsuga > Pseudotsuga menziesii. The sequence goes on along the minus strand of LPNX010241604.1, from coordinate 84,682 downwards.
AAAATAGATCTTAGTCTTAATATAAGGGGGACTATTTCTAGATAAAGGTAGATTATATATACCAAATTCAACAGATATAAATTAATTGTTATCGATGAATTAAACAAATGATCATATTCAGGACTCCCTGGATACCAGAAAATGATCACTGACAAGAAAATACTTCTTTTGGCATAATATGAAGCTTTATATTTAAATTTTTTAATATATTGTGATTGGCTATACTTTTAAGGCAACCTTTAGGTAAGGTCACCAAATTGAAACTTCATAGGTACCATCCTTAAAAATAAAAAATAAAAAAACCAACATAGATCCATCTTAAACTCAGATATATCAAGCACCAAGAAGAATCAATTTTCTTTATATATAAAATAATATAACTTAGTAAAAAAAAATCTACCATAACTATCTCGAACCAAAAAAAACTATTTAAAAAAAACATTAAAACCATTAAATTTCACTTATGTACTAATTATAAGTCCTAGTCTTCTTACTTTGTTCAAATTTATGTCTTTTCAACTTTTGGGTCAATGTGTGGACGGTGCAGGTTTTAAATTTTATTTTGATTTTCACTATTTACTTATTCCACATTTTCCTTATCCGTCACACAAAAAGCTTTTCCACTAGGTTGATGACCATTTCTAAGTATAATGTATTGGAATTATGATTATTTTGTAATAGGAGTATTATATTGAAAGTAAATAATATATAATTTTGAGAAAATATTTTTGGAGAGTGTTTATAATTTAGTATGTGGAGAAGTATATATATAACAAAAATAAAAAGTAATTAATGTTTTTGTATATCTTACTTTATAAGATATAAAAATGGAATAAAAAATAATTAAAAAATCCATATTTGTTCATAAAATAAAATGTAAAATCATATTCATTTATAAAATGTAAAGCCAAATAAATATGATTAAATAAATATTACTTCAAAAAAATGGATGTTTCTTCATGTTTGATAAATCCAGTTTTAAGATGAATCTATATTAATTCACTTACAAAAAATATAAAAATATCATATAAAAATTTATACCAACGAATAGTGTACTATGCTAACAACCACTTTATTTAAATTTGATTGAGAGAGACTTGTGTTTAAAAATGTACTCCCCTAAAACTACCATTATATTCTATTTGAGACATTGCATACTTTGTATGATATTAACCCAATAATGAATGAAGATTAGAATCACCCAAAATGTAATATGCTTTTATAAGAATTGCAGATGTTGTTTTGAGTGACCCAAAATGTAATATGCTTTTATAAGAATTGCAGATGTTGTTTTGAGTACTCCATTCTTTTTATGATATTAACCAATAATGAATGAAGATTAGAATCACCTAAAATGTAATATGCTTTTATAAGAATTGCAGATGTTGTTTTGAGTGACCCAAAATGTAATATGCTTTTATTAGAATTGCAGATGTTGTTTTGAGTGCTCCACGAGGATAGTATAACCCTAGAGCTCTCTTTTGTGCCACACAAAAGAATAGCATAACACTGGCTATCTTGTTTGGCATTCTTCTTTGACATTTTTTTAATCACCAACGTTAATCATCATTTTTTTAGTCACCAACGTTTGATATTTTTTTAATCATGTTTTTTTTGTGTCATGTACAACTTCGGCTATGACTACCATGTAGAGCACAATTATGCTCATCATTACATCGAATAATTATTTTATCAAAGCTTGTCAAGTAATAGCTGGTATGTTCTTATTCTACCATCGTGATGCATCCTTTTTAACAAAGCATTTTTTTTAAATCATGGTGAGAAGGAAATGTATGCGAATTTTGATGCAACTGTTACATGTATACATGGATCTCATATAGCATTCAACAACTATACACTTTCAGAACTCTGCAACAGCCTGTAACAACAAACTAATAAGCCTGGTGCCAATTGCATAGTTTCTGTTCTTTCCTCCGCTTTTAATACTCTTTCCACTTCTGCCCATTCCAGTCTGCTTCGACTTTGAACAAACAAACCTACAGCGTTGCAACAAACAATTAAAAACTTAGAGTAATACAATGCAACTGGATCACTAACTAACATTTTTGAAAGGCGGGCAAAATCATTTATTTTTTTTCAAACAAATAAGTTGCCATATATTTTAATGAGAACCACCTCTCATTAGGGTACAAATTGAAAATGGAGAATCCAAGCAGGTATAGTGATAAATTTGCAGAATATCAAGCGGTTGGAATCCAGTAACACGAAAATCCCTCCTCTTTCAATTCTTGCTAAAAGGTATTCGACACACCAAATTCCAAAAAGGTAGGCACAACTTCCAGATCTTTATTCTTCAGAGAGCTTTGGGACACCATTTCTTATTTATATAAATGAGAGTATCTCACTCTCCTGTGATGAAAATAGTGTGCTCACCCACATGAAACGCGTGACCATTAAATCAAGCATGAAGCAAACCGGTTCTGTGATGGGCAGTTAAAAGGCCTCTTTGCTCCTCCACATGACCCAACAATCATGCTTTTGACGTAGTACAAATATTAAATAAATGAATTAATAAGTTTTGTTATTAAAAAATATCACAAATATTATATATTCCAGAGACATGATTTTGTTACCATATTTCAGAGATACATTAAAACATTATATACTTGTTATGTTTGAAATTATTTATAGGTTCCAATTTTATTTATGAAAATGAGTAAGTAATTTAATCATTTAATTATTATCAACCACAAAATGCTATTAATTTTGTATAGGAAATATTTAATTAAGTTGAATCATAAATCTTGTAAAAATCAAGGCAAACGTTGAGTTTGTTTGAATAAAATCTTAAAAACCTTTGTTAATCATTTATAGTAGCAATATTTATATTTTTAAAATAAATGTAATGAATTATTATTATTATTGAATAATTGAAATACTGAGGAAATATAATTGAAGTAGTTGTTAAAAGAGTGTTTGTTGACCCACAAGAAAAAATGACAAATGACAAAAGCTATTGAGTGAGAACTCAAGTAATGTAGGAGGTAACTTCCAAAAAATCAGAGGTAATATATTGAATAAATGAAAATTATTCTTCTTCCAATATTTTCTTTTTTAAATGTTTGACTAGACAAATCAAAATAGATGTAATGAATTATTTTAATTTAATAATTAAAAAAATACTGAGAGGAATCAACATTGAAAGAGCTGTTGAAAGAGTGTTCGCTAACCTACAAGTGGAAAAGACAAATGTAAAAAGTTACTGAGTGTGAACTCAAGTGATGCACGAGGCATCTTCCCCAAAATCAGGTAAATATTATTTGTGGAGTGCTAAATAGCACAATGCTCTTAAATGACAAAGTCCTAGGAAAAATATTATATAATAGTATGTCCATCAAGCAAGCATGAGGCTAGCGCTCAACAGAGAATTGATCTGTTAATACAAGAGATGGCACATTGATTGGATTTTGTCCTTCTAGTTCAACAAACATGACTGGGCGTTCAGGAGCAAGTAAGACTCGACTTCTCTAAAAGTTGGTTGGGAGGAATGCCAGCTTCAGTTTTTTTTTCCTGATAGTAGTGTCATGTTCCCTATTTCTATTCTTATTTGTTTAAGTATTGTTAAAGTATAATTCAAGTATAGATATGAATCATAGTTGCATTCTACAGTAATTGATACTCTGCATCTCTTATTATCCCTTTTTCCTATTTTAAGTTATAATTTGATATAATTGATCTTTATAGTAGAGAAATCATAGGTTTATTATCATAATCTAATTTAAATGAATCTATGCTGGGGCTTCCATACCCAAATTATAGTAGAATTTATTGATGGCCTAAGTAGGAGTCTGAATGAAGGAATTACATCAATCTGACTAAATAATTTAAATTACTTTTTCATTTATCTATGTTCTAGAACTGTATTAAATTTACAACTATTTCCGATTTAAAAACCCTATTTCCATATTACCTATGGCTACGATTAGTTTCCACTAATATAGTTAAAACAATGAAATTATAGAGGGAACTGTTATTTTAAACCCCAGATCAAATAACCCAGCTATATTTCAAATCAGATGAACCGTAAACGAAAATTTAATAGATTGTCACATAGAATGATATAGGATATACAGAGTAGATCCCAGAAGATTTATTTCTGTATCAAATATCTAGACTGCATATTGATATGGGAAACGATCGCAACATAAAATATTATGCAAACAATACATAAATGTCCAGCATAGGTCCAATCTTTTAAATTAAATAACAAACAGCTACATGATTGATGTCAGATGGGTAACCATACTCATTATACACTAAGACAATCGTTGTAATTAAATCAACACATAAACAACTCACATATCCATATAATAAATACATCAATTAGATCTAGAAAAACTATAGAGTAAATTCAATGCAGTAAATTAATATAAGCACACACTCTCTAATTGCATGTACCGAAACGCTGAGACTTGTACCGAAGCCTTGAGACATATGGCTCTGTCCAAAAATATTTGGTTCCACACAATCAAATCACAAAGATATTCTGTTTTTTATCAACAGAAACCATCCAACAAACAATGTGTGGTTGTAAGAACATTAAAAATGGTATCCATCGCTTTAATAAATACAAGATATGTACATCCGAATGGATAGTGCGATAAAAATATACACATAGAGGCTACAAAGCCATAACTACAAGCTAGTACACACCCATAAGGGTTGTAAATAAAAAAATTCAACTTATTTTCGTAGAAAGTAGCGAAATCCCTATTATCAAGTGGTATGCAAACCAAATGGGAGGCCACTATTTCACACTTTTAATAAAACCCTTACCATTAACTACTGCCAAAACCATTGATGCAGACCGAGTATGACCACACTGGGGAAAAACACATGCACAACAAAAAAACTGAGAAAGGTTAATATGCATGCTAAGTAAAGACTGTTTTTTTAATTTTAAACAGAGTAAGGTATTTTTTCTTACATTTGGCATTGTAACAAGCTTGAGAGGAGGTGACCATGTTTCCACTCTCGCTCGAGTGCTTACAACCTGTGTTCCACACTACACACTCAAGATATTATATATATATATATATATTGAAATATCGACCAATATCATGACAAGGTAAAAACATTCTTACCTGAACAGAGTTGCATGAGCGGTAATCATGATTCGTTGGAAGCTCTCCATAGCTATCCAAACTCCACTTGCCAATCCAAAATAAGAATTTAGGACTTTATTTAGGAATCGTTTGCATAGTAATAAAAACATTCAATTTTAAAATCTTACCTGAAAATCAATTGAGAGAGGGCCATGGGTCGGCTCCTCCTTGATGCCCTTATTCCCCCCCCTACCTACAAAATGAAGGAAAAAATCTAGTAAGATATTGCATGCACTAGTAAACAAAAAATAAAACTTCCTTTTAAGTCGAGTAAAACCTAAAGAAGAAGTTTGACACCTCGTTAAAGGCTTCGCAACCTCACTAAATGAATTGTTTTCTTGTTCATCGTAGTGAACCAGAAAGGTAGATGCCATCATGGAGGCCATTGTACTGATAAAAACCTTAATATATACCTCAGAAACAAGTAAAGAAGTTCTATTAACCAACTATGTTAAGGTTTGATAAAAAATGCATAGCAAAGCTCTGAATGGTTGAGCTATGTCCATTAACCATTTACAGACCAAAAGCAAGTACAAGAATGAAACCTTTAGACATGTTAAACACCGTAATAAACCCTTGAAAAAACTCTCATTGGAGACCATGCCAAATGGAGGGATGTGATTTCCTCTTGGTTCCCATAGTTTTTATTAAATGATTGCCATCAATATGCTTGGTTGCGCTATCAACTTGTAGCTAGGGCATAGTTAATTTCTGTAACAAAAAACATTAAGGTATTGGTTGAAAAAACCTTATAACTCCCATTCAAGGATATACAATAAATTTTATCATAACATCAATGTTTTATGCCTAGGTTAAGGTTCAGATCATGACTATGGTGTTATCACCATATTCCCCAAAACCTTTCGTTATGAAAAAAAAACGTTACAACATTTAACAAAAGCTACATTAGGTCCCTTTTTCACCAACCCTTATTTATAAGGTTTAGGACCCTTGTCACCATGTAGTTGTGGGTATTTTTAGATCTAGTTTATAATTGCTAGAACTACAACATAGGTGCCTGGCATAAGCCATAGACATTAGGATTAAAATCCTTTTGAAAACTGATCCAGATTGGTATAGGTGGTCACCCACCTATTCCACTTGCTCAAAATACTTTCTCATGTTGAAACTTTTCTTGTAATTTTCTACGGTTTTTCGGGCCCTAAAATTTTGGGGCCATTTTGAGGCCCTAAACGACATTTTTTTATGATTGAGGGGGGACAAATAAGTTCCCATATCATGCATTTGGCCCCAATCAAAATTTTTAAAGCTCATATAGACCTTTCCATTGGGCTATCGAGCACCCAAAATGGAGATCCTATGCAAAATTAATGACCTTGAGAAGTTGACTATTCAACTAACCACCTTGGGACCGCAAACATCATAATGATTCATCTCCTAGGGTTAGGTTTAGGGATTTCATCCTCTACAAGGATTTGTGATAAAATTCCCTTCATTCTCTTTTTGTGTTCATCATGTCACGAGTGACCGTAGTCGTCACATCTCTTCTCAGAGATACAACTACCACCATTCTGACTGCTTTTGTTTTACAGTCTGTTTTGTTTCATTCATTTAATAGAACTTGAGTTTACTATATCACTATGTTTATCTCCATATAAATATGTAAATTTGAATAAATTTATAGGATGCTTCATTTCGTTCTGACATAAATCTAGATCAGTGGTATCAGGACGTTCTTCTCTTATGGTTTCTTAGTGCATGTACCCGACGAGATCTGAATATCGAGAGTTGGGTCTTGAACTAGTCGAGCTTAGGGAAAATACCTATTGTAGTCCCAAGAAGCCTCACATGTCAGGTGAATAAAAGAGAGATGACATAGCGGGATATCCTATTAAAATGTTTCTCGAGGAATCCCTCGCATGAAAGAGGAATGAAATGATGGATAAGTTCATCTAAATCCTTCTAAGAATGGCGAAGACAGTGGATACACCTTCAATGAGAAGTCGTTTCAGGGTTGCGTCTCCCTTCAAGGTGTGTTACCACCTAAGTTGTACGTAGTGGTTTTTATCAAGTGAGCCGGGTGAACCGGACAGGGCTAATTTGTTCGGACTTCAAAAAGACCTTTGGAAGTACTTCTAGAAAGCTTTGTTGTATCATATCACATGTTCATACCCCGTGGGGGAATTGTAATAAATGTTCTAGCATGATAGTGTCTGTAAAAGACTCGGTCTCTTAGACTTCATTTGTCAATCTGATCAGCCCAGGGTGTTTTTTCCCTTGGTTATTATTGGTTGTTGAATAAACGACTGATAATTTCTGAGTTTTTCACTCCATACCTCCAAAGTTGGGGTGGTCGGCTTGGCATTTGGGCCTATTGAGGTTATTAGAGTCTATGTGTCAATGTGTAAGAATGCTAGAAATAATTTTTGAGTCATATGAACATGTCTAAGTCCCCCTAGGTGTTTTTCAATTTTTCAATTTTTTAGTTTTTTCAGTGTTTTTTATTAAATTTTAATTTTTCCAAAACTTAGGCTATTTTTTAATAGTTTAATTGGAATATTTGAGTCTGTAATAAAAGTGGGCCAAATAATCAATTTCAGTCATGTAGGTGCTCATTTTAAAGCTAAGAGCACCATGTAAACCCATGGACCCAATTTTTCCTAAGTTTTGAGTGATCTTCCATCACTCAGGTCAGAAAGCCCCAAAAATCAATTATTGATTATTTTAATTAATAAATTTATGAGTAATGGAGCAAATCCAAAATCAATAAATCAATGGATTCTCAGCCGATTTGATTGAAATCAGTCAAATCTGAAGCAGATTGACTGGATCTGACAAATCCTTGACTGAAGGAGGTGATCAAATCAGATCCAGAGTTGAGCTTGAGCATCCTTTATGGGGAATTTCACCTTCCCTCTCTCCTCAACACATTTTTGGCTCAACTGGATGATTTTTGTTGGATTATTCAGTCAACAGGTTGAGGTGTCAGTCAGATCAGCCCCCTGATTGACAGTTGCACTCAGTGAGACTCAGATCTGGCTCAGCTAGACACAAATCAGGCATTGATGGACTCTCCATCAGTTTATTTCACTTGATTCCATGAGTAATTGCACCCCCCCTGGGCTAGATGGCCTGTAAATTGTATAAATCAAGGCACAACCTCCTCTTCCAAGTTATTTAGAACTGGGATTGAGGTGTTGTTGCTCTTGTACTGTATTGTTTTTTCATTCTGGAATAAAGAAGCTTTGGAGGCAAGATCTATGGTGTAATTCTCTTCATGTGTGGATGTTGATTGTCAAATGCTTATGAGGTATAATCTGCTTTTGTTTATCATTGCTTTGCTGGTTAATTGTTGGCCTTGAAGGAGAGAGCTCCCTCCCGTTAGGGTAAGAGTTTATTCTAGTTTGATTTATGCTCTTACTGCTGCTTGTTCCAGATCTATTGGATTTGTATGTATTTTAAGTTTAATTGCATGATTTCCAATCATCTCTTTCGGCAGCACCTATGTTTTAACCATCTGTTTGTGCAAGGATTTTAAAGTTGCAGGTGATCTCATTGGTAGAAGAGGTTGATCTGGTTTGAATCTTCCTCATATTCAATATCTTATGAATGACATAGTCCCTCGGTGTTCCAGTAAAAAATAATCCAAAGCCCAACATTCCCAGGCTTCAAACACTCTTTCTCTCTCTTCCTCCTTTAAAAAATTATTAAACTTTCCTCAAACTGGTTACTTTAAGGTTTCTTTTTAAATATGATCTATCTCATCAAGAAAAGCATACATAGATCTAATTATCAATATCCCTTCAAATTTCTAGATCTTAGTTTGATTTTTGCACATAAAGTTCAAATTCAAGAGATCTAGCTAAAATTGCCTTAGTTTCGCAAGTATTTTATTGAAAAATTAATAGCTTGATGCTAAGGTGGTTTCTTTTGCTGTACGATAAATTAAATATTCTGAAATATCAGTGATTTTTAATTGGCTGCACAAACAACAAGTCAAGATCCCAAGGAAATCTTGCTTTCCTTGGTTCCCTTTTGTCGGTTTAGCTAGTTTAATTTCATCTTTGTTTGAGATAAAGTACGCTGACCCAAACGTACTCTTAAAGTGATTTTGGGAATTTTTTATTCTAACTTCCTCGCTGTCATTTAGCAGGTCTGACAGAGAAGAAAGGAAGCTTCTGTCCAAAGTGGCTTTCGAAGCGCTCAAATTCCCCCAAGGGTCTCTCTTTTGTCACATAATTTGTAATTTTTTTTTGTATAAACTGTAATATCTTGGTTTCAGCCTGTATAAGGACCAAGAAAGAACTTATTTATCAGTGCTTTGATATTTTAACCACTGTGATAAAATCCTTCTTTGAATAGGCTCTTTTGAGCCCATTCCCCATCCCCCTTGGGGGGATTCGCGTCGGTGCCATTTTCGTCATTTTCTGCTTATTTCATTTTACTAGAATTGATCTGATTTGTAGGGTAGTATATTTCATCTTGTTTTTAATTCCATATTCCATATCTTACTTTCAAAAGTAATCATAATACTTACCCCACGATTTCCCAAGTGACCCGCAAGGGGAAACAGATTCATGGTAGGATTAATCAGAAAACCAGATTGTGTAGTTGTTTTATTCTTCATCATTTGTTTATTAGCAACTTTAAAATTAACCCCTCCTCGATTCTCGATTGAGATCCACTTGGATCGAAAGAGGTTCTTGGAGGCTTTTCTTTTAAACAAGAACATACAGCTTAAAACTTATTAAAATTTACAAGACTCCAGTGTGTATGCTCTGCACTTGGCTGCGGTTCGTTCGATCAGTCAAGCGGTATCAAAAGCACTTGGGTGGCTAGCATAATTAGCACTCACCTTCCCCAATTGACAAACCATCAGGTGAAAATACAACACCTCAATCAAACCTTTACGGTGGAAAAATACCCAAAGGAAGAGGGAACTTCTGAAAAGTGACCTCGGGGCGTCGATCTCTATCACACCCTAATGGGTGCGTTACGAACAATAGCCCCAGGGACTCCATTTCAGCCCACATATTCCTTGCGGGTAGCCATGAAGGTTTTGTTTTGGACATACTCCAAGTACTCTGGAGTATATCTGAAGTCCCCCTTAGCCTAATTTAAACAACTCATACTCCAATTTTAACTTAAAACATACCAAGATGCAATCGCAAAACATCCACTCCAAGCACATGCAAGCACATTGATCTCTTTGATTTGACTCCATTATTAAGGCACTGGTCATTTTTGCTTCATATATATATTGTGCATCAACTTTGTGCTTTCGTGTGTATCTTCGTATCTTGTCATCTTGATTGTTTATAGTTAAAATATTCAAACTCCTAAATAACTGATTCAGTACAACATCATTAGACTAAGAAATCATCCTTAGTAACTTAATAGGGTCTATCCCCCTTGGCTTCATTAGGATTTGAGCCTAAACGGAGGAGTCAAGAACAAGGTGACAAGCTTGACTCGAGACTTGCCCCCAAGGACACACCGAGTGGCTTGAAGATTTCTGCCATGTGATCTAGGTGTGTGAAAAGGAAGCAACAAGGTGCAAGTTAACTCTCACATCCCCTTATTTTAAGGAAATATAGATGCAGATTCTTTGTAAAAATAGTTAATTTGGTTATAGGGTTACTTCTTCGTTAAAATCATTTCTGACATGGAAAATATCACCTTTGCGCTCCTTATGTCCCTCCCCCATGTCAAGCATTGTTGAGAGGCATGCAAAGGATGAATTTGAGATACTCAAAATAGAACCTTCTTGGGAAGATTTTTTTGATGTCGTCAAAGAGGAATTCTACCCTGTCAAGAACTATGATGACCAATATACCAAGTGGATGACCTTGCGCTAGGAAAGAGACTAAATAGTGTCAGAGTATACTAATATATTCCATGCCTTGCACTCAAATATGGGTATGAGAGACTGCTAATGACACATGGTTCTAAAATACCACAATGCTATGCACCGGTACATTCAGTCAGAGATGGATATCCTGGACATATCCTCACTAGGAGAAGCTTACTAATACACCGTCCAAATTGAGCAAAAGTTTAAGCAAAAGAATAAGCGGTATTTTGGGTCTACAAATCAGCAGCAGAAGTCAGGGCATGGGGGGTTCACTTAGTGAACTCGTTACATATAAAAGGCATTGGTATGATTTTAAATAATATCCATATTTTCACTAAATATTGGAAAATACCTCCTAAAATTGTATTGCTGAACCCCCCCTCCCAATATGCCTTTCCAATCAAGAAAACCCTTAGTTTCACCAGATATTGTAGGTATCCATTTTTATCAACCCATTATTAATACCCCCTGTATATCATATTATCAAGTTGTAAATAAAAGGATCATAACACATCTTAGTGTATGCAAACAATATTCTAAATAAACTAATAGTATAATGCTAATAATGATCACACCGATATTGTAGGGGCCACTATTCAATTTGTAGTGTTGGATAGTGGAGCACAGAACATAATAGTAATGGGGAAGGAAAAATGTGTAAAAGGAAACCCAATCAAGATATCAATTCAATAAATAATGTAAAAGGATGATAGTCCAATAGTCAATGCAATGCTTAGAAAGTATTAGAACTGCATATGTTTCACACCACAGCTTGCCAATCTAACAATTTTATACCATGTAAATACAAGTATATCCAAAGAGAGCTCATGTTTTTTATGAGCTTAATAAATTAAATTCCAAACAAATGAAAAATTGAAACCCTTTCTTGGATGGAATTCACTATCTTCCTATCAAAACAAACATCATTGATGTTGGAACCCAAATGAACATAGAAAAAATTCCTCTTATTTTCCAACAACATCATTGATCATGTGGATAGCTTGGATTTTGTTCATTCACAATATGCAATGATTTTTCTCCACTTCATCTACATTTATTCTTTCAATCAAGGGAATCAATGACAGTTAGTTACCTTTTCTCATGTTATTTCTCATTTTTTTTATGTTTATAAGAAAGGAAAAAAATATCCATTGTTAAATTTAAAAAATGCAATAGTTATAAAGATACACAGATGGTGAAACTTATATGATACCATTTCATGGTAATGACAACACATAGGGTATGTAAATAAGGATTTATATTTTCACATATGTTCATCCCATTTCCAATACAATTAAGATGAATACCTTGCATATAAGAATTGAAATTACAATTATGAATGTGCACAACCTAACTCAATCTAACAACTATTCCTAACTGGCAATGTGAAAATGTTAAAGAATAATACAAAAATTTGAAAGAAATAGTTAGTCTAAAATAAAGATTGATCTAACTTTTATGGGTTCCAATGAGCCAATAAATATTTATCTCACTTTTCTTGGTTGTCATGGATCAAGGTTTGATTGAATTTAAATACCCACCTAAACCCCAACCCCAAAACTAAAGAGTTAGATATTTTAATAAAATGCCCAAAAAAAATACAATACGATTGTTAAACTACGAAACTCTTGTTTAGCTACATCTCTTAACTTTGGAGTTGAAGAGGAACATAATGCATAAACAAGCATATTGGAAATTCTAATAAGTTGCAATGTGACTTTTATCTAGAAAATAAGTGACATTTTTGAAATTGGCCTCATATAGAACAAAAAGAGGTATAATGTTACATAACTTCCTCAGTTTTAACATTAACAAAATCAACCTCAATTATGGACAAAATGTTAAATATTGCATACATATTCATAACAAGTGGAAATACTAACCTTTTGTACATCATGTCAATAAAATTTTACATAAAAGAACAAAATACTATCACCCTGGTTATGTCAATCCCACACAATTCTAATACTGTAGTGCCCTATATTCCAAGAATCATACCTCGTATCTAAATAACTTCGCTAAGAAAAAAAAAGAGTAACCGCACAAAAATAAAACAAATATCATAGTTAACAATAATAGTTGAAATATTATAATAATTTAAAAATCCATATACAATTGTAGAAGTTGCTCAGAGATACTTACAAAAAGATTAATTTCTTCATTGAAAGAAGAAATGATGAAATGAATTGAGGTATGAATACAAACCATGATTTAGAGGTATGAATTGAGCACATGATGTGGAGGTATGAATCCATCCCACGATTCAGAGGTTATACTCAATCCACCCAAATGAAATAACCCTCAATATTTATATTACTATCTCAAATCAAAAACCCCCCTTGACTCCTTAATATGAGACAATATATTTTTTAGTTTCTTAGGAGTACTCAAACCCCCAATATGAATGGATGTGATATGGTATTTCCTTACTAGTGAACCCCCTTGTGAGCCAGGGAAAGTGGCCCTAACTCACAACCCAAAGGATAGATCAAGGATGGCCAAAGTTCTAAGAACCAGTCCAAGCCACATATAAATAAGGGTAATAAGAAATCAAAGAAGAACTCTGGTAAGTGGTGCAAGTTACATAAAATCCCATGGCACAACACCGATGAATGTCACTTAAAGAATTCATTGTTGGTCGAGACAAAATTCCTGGATCAAGAAACTAAATCATAAACTAATGCACAAAAAGAAATGGGTAAGCAGATCATTGATACGAAACCTAGTGCCACCATAGAAACCAAAAATATCTAGTCAAAAGAGTTAGAGGATCTAAATGAAGTTGAGTGGATATTACACTCACAACTATGGGTGTAGGGGACTCCACTACATTTCATTGTTGGTAATGGTAGATAGAAAAACCTCATATCGGATGAAGTCCGCAAAATATTGAAGCTTCCAATGTTTCCACATTCCCAACCCTATAGCATTGTTTGGCCCAGCCATGGATGAGACATCTACGTTAGTCAACAGTGTCGCCTCTCCTATGGAGTCAAGCCCTTCAAAGATGAGGTAATGTGTGATTTTTCCCCACTTCAAGTTTTTGATGTTATTTTAGGACAACCATATATGTGGAAACTCCATGTTGTGCATGAGTATAGACCTCACTGTGTCATTATTAATTTGGAAAGGAAGCCTAATAGGATACCAAAGAAAATTCCTTCTACTACAGTGTCTCTCATCACATTGAAGCAGTACAGGAAGGTAATCTCCTAGATAGGGAAATTCATACTCTTCACGGTTCATTCTAAGGGGTAATGCAATATCACAACAAAACCCATCGCCTCCACACAGATCCCTCTATGAAGTAGAAAAATGTGGACAATATCATGGAAGCATACAAAGACACATTCACCACACCTGTTGGTGTTCCAGTACATTTTCAGGTCAATCATTCCATTAATTTGATTCCTGGTACTCCCTTACCTAATGGGATAGTATAAAATCATTCTGTCATGGGGAACGAAGAAATAAAACACAAGATTCAAGAGTTAATCCAATTGGGAGCTCCTCACCCTGTGGGAGCTCAATTGTGCTCGTACAAAAGAAATATGGGACATGGAGACTCTGTATCGACTACCGAGCTCTAAACAAGATCGCATTCCTGAATCAGTATCCCATTCCTTGTATCGATGACCTCCTCAATCAGCTCAAGGGGGGAAAGTATTTTAGCAAGATTGACATGAAATCTGACAATCATCAAGTGTCAATTGAGCAGATCGATGTCAAGATTACTTCCTTCAAATATTGGGAAGGCATTTTTGAGTGTTTGGTCATGCCTTTCGGCTTGAATAATTCTATAGCAACCTTCATGACGATAATGGATGAAATTCTATGACCATTCCCCAATTCCTTTATGGCCATATATCTAGATGATATCCGCATATACAATAGAACATGAGAAGAACATCTCCAGCATATCTTACAGGTCCTCACCACCCTGTGACAGCACAAGTTACATGCCAATCTAGAGAAGTGCTCATTTGGCATGGAAATTGTTTAGTATCTACGATACATTGTGGATGAACATGGTGTTCATGTAGATCTGACCAAGATCCAAACCATTCGTGATTGGCCCACCCTGACGACTCTCATAGAGCTTCATAGCTTCCTAGGGCTTGCAAACTTCTATCACAGATTTTTGTTGGGCTTCTCTATATTGCTTGGTCCACTAGCCAGGTGACCAAAGGGGGATCTAAGTACAATTTCACATGCTCCAAGCCACAACAACATGTATTTGAGAATTTGAATCAGTGCTTATGTTCAGCGCCTGTCCTTACCTTACCAGATCTACAAAATCCATTTGAGAGTGAGATGAATGCTTTGGACTACGCTATTGGTGTGGTCCTCACTCAACATAGCCATCTGGTGGCATATAAGAGTAATACACTTTCAGATACAATCTGCAAGTATCCCACCTATGACAAGGAAATGTACTCCATTGTCCAAGCCTATCGCCAATGGAAGCATTACATCCTTGGAAAAGAAACGGTCATCCACACTGATCATAAGCCCTTGCAGTTCATGGAAAACCAAGGAAAGTTACACAATCACCACTGCCATAAGTGGTCAACTTACTTGCAACGGTTCCACTTGAACATTAAATATAAGAAGGTCAACACAAATCGAGTTATTGATTTCCTCAGTTCACCTCCAATAGCAAAATTAACCGTAGTTCTCAACTCTTGTGGCCATGAGATCTATGGGTGGCCTCAACTATATGATATGAATCCTGAGTTTGATTCTATCTAACAATTATTGTGTGCAGGTACACTAGTGGAAAACTTTCCTCTTCAGGAAGGATTTTTATGCCACATGGGCCACCTCTATGTTCCTTCAAGAGAGTGTGCGGAGATGATATGGGGAAGCACATTATAGTCGAGTGGCGGGGAACTTTGGTATTGAGAAGATAGTGGAAGTTTTACAGAAATATTTGTATTGACCCAAGGTCCGATAAGGCATCGATCGATATATTAGATCCTGCACTATCTATGCCATCGTAAAACTATCTGTTAAAAAGAAATGGTTGTACACTCCCCTTACCACACCAAATGGTCCATGGGAATCCATCTCCATGAATTACATGTCAGGACTACCTTCAGCTAAGCATGGTAATGATCGTGTTAGAAAAATAGGACTGCAGAGCAATAATAGATATACAGTTAAATCAATAAACAATATGCAAAAACACATTAAACATTACAGAGAGACACAGATATAACGTGGTTCACCCAAATGATGGGCTACGTCCACAAAGAAATTTGCTAGTCCTTTTATTGCAGTCTAGAAAGATGAAGGGATACACCCTGCAACAAAACTGCTGCACTTCCTCTTCACGCTCTCACGGTCTCTCTTCCAGTACAATACAATGCCCACATCCAGTACATTTACAATGGAGCCTCCTCAAGCCGTATAAAGGCTTAATCACATGCAATACCATGGGACAATAGCATGGGCTACAACAAAACCATGTGCTCAAACCATGTGCTAGACCTAACCACCTTTGACTCGATCTCAAGTCAAGGTTAACACATGCAATACCATGGGCTACAACAAACCATGTGCCCAAACCATGTTCTAGACCTAACCACCTTTGACTCGATCTCAAGTCAAGGTTAACACTAACATTCCCCCCTTTAAACTTGACTTGGAGTAATCACCAAATCCCCTCAAGTATTTACCAAGGAATCTTACATACACCCCCCTATCACCTAGGTCTATCTCCCGACTTTACCGGTGAGTTACCAAGGGTATGCATGCGTTACCAGGTCTTACAGCCATATTCCCATTTACATGCAAACTGCTCCATTACATTTTTTCATGTTCCTTCATGGTGACTAATCACAACAACTCTACCGATGCTACACTTGCTGGACCTTGGAATTGGAAAATTTCTTCTTTTCACCTTCATGCTTTAAGGCCAACAGAAACCAAGAAGGAACTCAGTTTCTCTCTAGTTACTCCCTTTGTCAACATGTCTGCAGGATTCTTCCTAGTGTGAATCATTTCCAGTTTTAACAGTTCTTCATCTAGAACAGATCTTCTGAAGTGGTACTTGAGTTCTATATTTTTATTCCTTGAATGAAAGACTGAGTTCTTTGCAAGATGAATGGCACTCTGGCTGTCACTGTACAGCCTATTATTCTCCTGTTTCTTACCCAATTCTTCCATGAACCTATGCAACCAAATCATCTCCTTGCTAGCCTCTGTAGCAGCAACATACTCTACTTTCGTTGTTGAAAGTGCAATAACCTGTTGCAGTTTTGAAATCCAACTTACTGCTGTTCCACCTACAGTGAACACATACCCTATGGTGCTCCTCCCGCTTTCTTTATCACCAGCCATATCTGCATCAACATATCCCTATAGAATAGTGTATGAACCTCCAAAACATAGTGCATGAGAAGTGGTACCTCTCAAATACCTGAGAATCCAATGTACTGCTTTCCAATGCTCTTTACCTGGATTATTCATATACCTGCTCACAACTCCCACTGCATGTGCAATATCTGGTCTTGTGCACACCATGGTATACATCAAGCTACCAATTGCTGATGAATATGGATTCTTGGACATGTAATCTATCTCTTCCTGTGTCTCTGGACACATATGCTTGCTTAGTTTGAAATGGCTTGCCAAAGGTGTGTTGATTGGTTTTGCATTCTGCATTCTAAACCTCAGCAACACCTTTTCTATGTACTCACCTTGAGACAATGTCAATTTGCGATTTTTCCTGTCTCTTGTTATTCTCATACCAAGGATTTGCTTTGCAGCACCCAAATCCTTCATCACAAATGATTTATCTAGTTTTCTTTTGAGCACATTTATATCCTGCATGTTAGACCCTGCAACAAGCATGTCATCCACATACAATAACAAGATAATATATCTTCCGTTATCTAGCCTCTTGAAATAAACACAGTGGTCAGAATGACATCTATCATAACCTTGTTCTGTTATAAACTTATCAAATTTTAAATACCACTGCCTTGGAGCTTGCTTCAGGCTATACAAGCTCTTCTTCAACCTGCAAACCAAATTCTCCTTCCCTTTGACCTCATACCCTTGTGGCTGCTGCATATAAATCTCTTCCCCCAAATCCCCATGGAGAAAGGATGTTTTTACATCTAATTGTTCAAGATGCAAATATTCTACTGCCACTAGACTTATAATAGTTCTAATTGAAGTCATTTTAACAACAGGAGAAAATATTTCATCAAAGTCTATACCTTTATTTTGTGCAAACCCCTTTACAACAAGTCTAGCCTTGGACCGCTTCTTTCCTCCATCTTCTTCCTTCAACCTGTAAACCCATTTATTCTGCAATACCCTTTTTCCCGTAGGCAACTTAACCAGATCCCAAGTCTAGTTTCTTACCAATGAGTCCATCTCCTCATCCATGCCTTGCTCCCACTTATTTCTAGTTTCTACCTGCATTGCTTCTTCAAAACATTCTGGCTCACTAGAATCAGTCATCAATATATAATACAATGAAGGAGAGAATCGTTCAGGGGGTCTACTTAACCTGGTAGACCTTCTTACAGTTGCAGGAGTTTCAGGTACCTGCTGCTGCTCTTGATTTTATGGTGCTTTTGGAACTTCATTTTCTTTGATTTCATCAAGCACTGTGTACTCTGTGTTTTCCTTTTCTTCTTTCTTTCCCTGCAACTGATCTTTGTACATGACCTTTTCATTGAATACTACATCTCTACTCCTAATGATTTTGCAATTTTTAAGATCCCATAAGCAATAACCAAAATCATCAACCCCATATCCAATAAAGGTACATTTATTGGATTTAGCCTCAAGCTTTGGTCTATCATCTTTATCAATATGGACAAATGCTTCACAAACAAAAGTTCTCAGAAATGAGAATTTTACCTGTTTACCTGTCCATGCCTCCTCTGGAATTCCACCATCCAAAGCGCTTAAAGGCCCTCTGTTTATTAAATAAACAACAGTGTTTACAGCATCAGCCCAAAACTGTAAGGGCAACCCTGCATGCAATCTCATACAACTCGCATGCTCCATGATCATTCTATTCATCCTTTATGACACGCAATTTTCTTTGGGTGTTCCAGGGACTATCTTCTCTCTATGAATCCCATTGTGTGAACAGTAACTGTGAAACTCCTTGCTGCAGTACTTTCCTCCATTATCAGATCTAAGACATTTCAACCTTTTTCCTGTCTCATTCTCAGCCAAAGCTTTCCACTTCTTAAAAGTATCAAACACATCAGATTTCTGTCCAATGCAATAAACCCAAGTTTTTCTAGTTGCATCATCAATAAAAGTAACATAATAACGAGAGCCACCAAGAGATTGTACCTGAACTGGTCCCCATACATCTCTATGGACAAGCTCTAACTTTTCCTCTTCTTTTGTTTCCCAACCCTGAGAAATCTAACTCTCTTCTGTTTTCCATAAACACAGTTCTCACAAAATTCCAAACTTACCTGCTTCAGATCTGGAAGCAGTTTCCTTGAGTGGAGAATCTGCATCCTCTTCTCACTCATGTGGCCAAGCCTATGATTCCACAATGCTGCACCTATTTCTGTGGAAGCTACAGAAATAGAATAATCAGTGTTATGAGGACATAAATATAACGTACCTATCCTATCTCCTTTTGCAATTACCATTGATACGTTAGTGACCTTCCACCACGTTTCTCCAAACGTAGACAAACAACCACCATCTCCCAACTGCCCTGTTGAGATCAGATTTGTTTTCATAGCAGGAATGTGCCTTACATCCTTTAGAAACCAGTCATTTCCATTATTTATTTTAATCCGTACCTTAACCTTTCCAACAATTTTACATGGTTCATCATCCCCCAATAACACATGCCCAAAATCAACTTGAACATAATCATAAAAGAATTTCCTATGAGGTGTAGCATGAAATGAAGCCCCTGAATCTACTACCCAGTAATCACTAGTATTATCTAATGCAAGAATCAAAGCATCTTGTAACACATCACCTGCTACATTTGCTTCCTGGGCAGTCTCTTGTTGCCTCTCACCTTTCTTCTTTGGTGCTCTACAGTCTTTCTTTAGATGTCCTTTCTTACCATAGTTCCAGCATTCTATTTTTCTGAATCTGGACTTGGATCTTCCCTTTTTAGACTTGCCACGATTTCCTGGGATCCTTCCTCTTTCTTTTTGTCTCCCTCTGCTCTCCATGGTCAACGCATTACCTGATGTCTCACCTGTGATTTTCCTTCACATTTCCTTGCTAAGAATAACACTAACAACATCATCAAACTTAAGAGTTCTTGAACTAGGGACATAGTTACTTACAGCCATGACCAAGCTATTCCAGCTTTCTTGCAATGAGCACAAGATTAGAAGAGCCCTAACCTCATCATCAAAGTTCACTTTTACAGAACTTAACTGACTGGTAAGTGTATTAAACTCATTTAAATGGTCAGCAATAGATCCACTTTCCAACATCTTCATATTAAATAAACGCTTCATTAAAAATACCTTGTTAGAAGCCGAGGGTTTTTCGTAGAGCTTACTCAATGCACTCATCACACCCTCTGTTGTTATTTCTTTCAAAATATTGAAGGCCACTGACGAAGCCAGGCACAGCTGTATTGTTCCTAGTGCCTTTCTGTCAAGAACCTCCCATTCTTCATCCTTCATAGCTGCTGGCTGTTTTGCTTTTCCGCCCAACGACAGGTACAGATCTTTGTAGTACAGATATTCCTCCATTTGCATCTTCCATAACTGATAGTTTTGGCCGTTAAATTTATCGACCCTAAACTTTCCTTCTTCCGCCATTGCTCCCACTCGAACCAGGAACCCTTGTTTCCTACGAGTTTACAAACCAAATAAAACTTTTGGCTGTGATACCAATTGTTAGAAAAATAGGACCGCAGAGCAATAACCGATATACAGTTAAATCAATAAACAAGATGTAAAAACACATTAAACATTACAGAGAGACACAGATATAACGTGGTTCACCCAAATGATGGGCTACGTCCACAAATAAATTTTCTAGTCCTTTTATTGCAGTCCAGAAAGATGAAGGGATACACCCTGCAGCAAAACCGTTGCACTTCCTCTTCATGCTCTCATAGTCTCTCTTCCAGTACAATACAATGCCCACATCCAGTACATTTACAATGGAGCCTCCTCAAGCCTTATAAAGGCTTAATCACATGCAATACCATGGGACAATACCATGGGATACAACAAACCATGTGCCCAAACCATGTGCTAGACCTGACCACCTTTGAATTGATCTCAAGTCAAGGTTAACACTAATAGACTGTGTGTTTTTCATTGTTGATTACTTCTCTAAGATGGCCATTATAATAGCTTGTAAGAAGAGCATCTCTACCGAAGCCAATGCTAAGCTATTCTTCGATTATGTTTCGGTTCATTTTGGGCTGCCACGTACTATCATTTAAGATGGGATGCCAGGTTCCTGATCACTTTCTAGTATAGTCTATGGTTATTAATGGATACTAAGCTCACTAAATCAACTGCCTTCCACCTCGAGACTGATCTACAAACAAAGGTAGTCAACCAGATGATTGTGCATATTCTGAGAATATAAAATTCTAAACATTGCCGCACATGGTATGAGATCCTTCCTTATGTTCAATATATTTATAACCGAGCTCAGCATAGCTCTATTGGTCACATCCCTTTTTAGGCATGCTTGGGTTTCCACAGATTGATGTAGCTCCGCTCCTTGCATCCATAAAGGAGGAATCTTCCCATGCTCAAGCTGAGGTTGATAAGGCCACCATATTTGTTGAACGAATCCATCACATCCACCAATAGGCCCATGATGGTTTGGAGAAGGCCAATACTAAATACAAGCAACAACATGGCCAACATCGGGTTCCACACAAGTTCCAGGTTGGGGATAAGGTATGGCTTCATTTACATAAAGAAAGGCTCAAAGGACCCCATCATAAGCTTCATCCACTTTGATATGGGCATACATGATCACCAAGAAAGTTGGTGATAATTATTTTGAATTAATAATTCCTCTATTCCTTGGCCTGCACCTAGTATTCAATGTGGAGCTCCTTCAACCATACTTTGCACCACTGTTGGACACCTCAGAGGTGACAAAACAATTCACACCAACAAATATTAATCATGACTACATGGAACAAGAAACTAATGATCAGATCAAGGACACACAATTTAAGCGCACCTGCTACCAAAAGATCCAACTATATCGATTTGTCAAAGTAGGGAAACTCTTCCACCAAGGCAAGTGGCTCACCAAGAGTCAAGTTCATCAGAAGTTTCCCCATTTGATGAGGGAACTCAATGTAATGGATACCATTTATTCCTAAGGGGTAAAGACTGATCCAGATGGGTATAGGTGGCCACCCACCTATTCCACAAGCTCGGAACAATTTCTCATGTTGACAATTTTCTTGTAATTTTCTACGGTTTCTAGGTTCCTAAATATCCGTGACTGTTTTGAGGCCCTAAATGACTGTTTTTGGTGATTCATTGGGCCAAATGATCTTCTTTGTCATGCAATTGGACCTAGTCAAAATTTGTAAATCTTGGATAGACCTTTTCAATGGGTTATCGAGAACCCCAAATAGAGATTGGATGCAAAAGTTATGACCCCTAGAAGTTGATTATTCAACTAACCACCTTGGGGCCGCAAAATTCCCGATGATTCACCTCCTAGGGTTAGGTTTATGGTTTTATTCCTCTCCAAGGATTTATGATAAAAGGCCCTTTGACCTCCTTTTTTATTTAGCTTATAATGAGTAAGCGTAGCTGCCACATCTCTCCTCATAGATACAACTACCCTCATTCTAGATGCTTTTGTTTTACAGTATGTTCAATTTCATTCATTTTATAAAATCTGAGTTTATTGTATTACTTTGTTTGTCTCCATATATATCTTTGCATTTGAATATATATATATATATATATGCTCTTTCATTTTGTTCTCACATAAATCTGGATAAAAAACCAACTTTTAAAATAAGCATAAGAAGCAGTGATAAAATCACCTTAAGGTGTGGCTATAGGTTCATCATCATCATATGAAAAATCCACAGGTGGCACAACATATCCATCCAACATAAAAATCATTATAAGTTAATTCACATGCATTTCATTCATGACAACAATTTATTTCATGCTGCAACCAAATTATACATGTTACAATGACATATTCAGATAAAAGATTTTTATTTCTTATTTTTTTGCTTTGGAATTTCTTAGGGTGTGTGACAGAATGGTATGAGCGCATGGTTACAACACTTGTCCTCATTGATCCCAACACTAAAACTGACAAAAACATAAAACTAACTTTAACTTGTTATGGTTTGATTCTCTTATGAACATGAAGAGAAGGATAACCTTGTTTTTTATAGGAAATTATGGCAGATGTGGGAATGTCTATGGAAGAGGAATCCCATCTTAGGAATTGAGTGAACAATGAAGAAGGTAAGCTAAGGGATGGTGAAATATGGGTAAATATAAATGAAAGTAGAAACGAAAACCCATTTGAATTACAACAAACCATTAAGGAATTAAGAGCAGAACTTACACTAGTTAAACAAGATAACAAATGTATTCTAATAGCAGAAGAAGAGTTAAAGAACATTATGTTGTATAAACTGCACAGTAATGAAAATGAAAAAATAAAGAACTAGAACTTAACATAGATAAAAAATACACCTTACAAACGTAAGGGAAAGAAACTTGAATTTACCAAACATGAGACTGAATCTTCAAGTGAAGAATAAGATAAGCACAATACATAAAAACATAACGATTCTAGTGAAAGTAGTGGCAGTAATCAAAAGAAAAAGAAATATAAACCTTATGAAGAAATTTTGGGTAATTAAAAAATATAAAACCTCCCATGTCTAATGGAGAGATCGAGAAACGTGAAGAAGCTAACACATGGGTATCTGGAATCAAGAAATATTTCCATATTTATAACTATTCCGATGAATTAAAGGAAAAAATGGCCATCTATAACCTAACAGGAAAAAAAAATATCTGGTGGCGGGACATAAAAAAATGTAAAAGGTATAAAAGAACGTTATGTAACATGGAGAACATTCAAGAAAGATTTTAAACAAAAGTATCTCTCAAAAAAGTATTATGAATAAAAAGCTAAGGAATTTTACGAATTAATATTAGGTACTATGACCATGAAAGAACTATTCAGTAAATTCTTAAGTTTACTTCGTTATGTGCCTTATATAACTGACGAAAAAGAATAAATACAATGTTTTCTCAGCTGTATTCCTCTTATGTTTAAAGAAAGGATTTAGTATTACAATCTGAAAACACTGGAAGAGACAATGAGAAAGTAAAACTTCTGTTATGATTAAAATAAGAATAAAAGGAAAAACATACCTAACTGGAAAACTAAAAGACGTGACAACTTTGATCAGGGAAATAAAAATACTAATTTTTACAAGAATACTGGGAATAACTACTGGGGCTATCAAGGGAATAACTTTAAAATATTTAAACCACAAAACACTGCAACAAAGGAAAGAGAGCCACCCACAACCTTTAATAAAAACACTGCATAGAGGGAACCACTAAAATGTTAGGAATGTTGCGAGCCACATTAAGTTCAAGACATCCCCATTAGAAATAAAATTTTTAATATTCTTCGCTCAATCTAAGAGGCTACTAAAGTAGGGATATGGTGATAAGCATGCCCAAAATCAATGCAACACTCGAGAATCAACACGTAGACCATCAAACTTTAATGGTTGAAATAGAAGTTATGATAAAACACCAACCCATCTCTATACTAATTGATCCAGGTGCAAGTTTAAGTTAGGTATAACATAGGATTGTATAATTATGTAAATTACAACAAGATAAGTTTGAGAAATCATGGCTAGTACAACTATCCACAAGTACAGAACGAAAAGTCACCATTTACGTAAAAAAATATGAAATTAGGATGAGTTAATTGAATACAGATGTTGATTTAAATATCTTACCATTACGGTATTATGATTTCCTGATACGAATGGACTGGTTACTAAAACATAGATTTATTTTAAACTTATATCAGCTAAAAATTTTACATGCTTCGATGTTAAGGATAATATAATTAATTTAAAAGGAATTCCCAAAAAAGTTACTATAAGATAAATCTCTCCCTAATAAATGAAAATTTTTGTATGTAATGGATGTAGGGTTTTTGTAGTCTATGTAATAGGCGATAAGGATAAAGACAATAAACTTAAAATTGAGGATATATCAATTTTAAAGGATTTTAAAGACATATTTCTGGAAGAAGTTTACTAACTGCCACTGAACAGGGACATAGAATTTACAATCGATCTAGTATCGGGGGCGGTACCAACATCAAAAGATCCCTATCAGATGAATATAATAGATATTACTGAACTTAAATCACAATTGTAGGAAATGATTGATAAAATTTACATTCAACCTAGTGTTTCCCCCTGGGGAGGAACATTATTATTTGTAAAGAAAAAGATGGCACTTTAAGAGTGTGTATAGATTATCGCCAATTAAACAAGATGATTGTTGAAATTGATATCCGTTTCCAAAGATAGAAAATCTGTTTGATCAGTTCCAAGGGAAAACCATCTTCTCCAAAATAAATTTAAGATACATATACCATCAGGTATGGATAAAGGATAGAGTTATCTTTAAACCCACTTTTAGAACTAGATACGGTCATTACGAGTTTGTCATAATTCCCTTTGGTTTAACAAACACACCTCCATCTTTTATTTGTTTAATGAATATTATTTTGATTAATTATTTACATAAATTCGTAGTCATCTTCATTGATGTCATATTGATTTTCTCAACGAATGAACAAGAACATGAAGAACAACTAAGAGTAATTTTACAAGTGTTAAGAAAACAACAATTGTTTGCTAAGTTTAGCAAGTGTGATTTCTTTAAAGACATAATCCAATAACTAGGACATGTGGTTCTTAAACATGGAATATCAGTCAATGTCGATAAGATTAAGGCTATCGCTGAATGGACTATTCCAAAGAATGTAACCAACATAACATCATTCATGGAGATCATTGGCTACTATGGAAAATTTATTGAACGGTTTTCTAAGATATCCTACCGCATAACTTCACTACAGAAGAAAGGTAATAAATTTGATTGGAGGAAAAAATGTATTGACATTTTTAATAAGCTACAAGACCTATTAACCATAGATCCTATCTTAAAATTTGTTGACCTTTTTAAGGACTTCATTTTATGCACCAATGCATGAAAAGAAGGATTAGGCGAGGTAATAATTCAAGAAAACTATGTTGTATCCTACGAGTTTGGGAAGTTACGAAACAAGAGAAGAATTATGATACACATGACTTAGAACATGCTACAATCATACATGCACTAAAAATGTGGTGACACTACCTCGTTGGGAGAATATTCTCACTAATGTTGGATAACATAAGTCTAAAGTACTTGCTTAACCAACAAAATATTAATGCTAGATAATATAGGTGGTTGTCCTTTTTAAGCGAATACGATTTTGAAATAAAACATGTAAAGGGGAAAGAGAATAAAGTTGCAAATTCTTTAAGTCATCACGCAAACTTACTGTATGCAAGAACCAACTACGAGTCAAATTTAGAAAACAAAATATTAAATGCAGAAAAAATTGATAAAGAGTATCAAACCCTAAAAGAAAAGACTGCAGGAAATGAAAGAAATCAAATAAAAATAGATAGTAGTCTAAATAGAAGAGGACTATTACTACATAAAGGTAGAATATATATACCAAATTCAATAGATATTAAATTAACTGTTATCGATGAATTACACAAATGATCATATTCAAGACACCTTGTATACCAGAAAATGATGACTATGACAAGAAAATACTTCTTTTGGCCTAATATTAAAAAATAAGTAGCAAAATATTTAGCACGTTGCATTGAATTTATACAGGTAAAAGTTGAACACCAACATCCAGCATGATTATTGCATCCATTACCAATTCTGGAATGTAAATGTTAAGTAATCGGTGTTACGAAGAAGATTTCCTATGGATTGGGGTGGAGCAAAACATATTGAATGACACCAAAAATAAACTCATTTCCATATGCAATAGAGATTAAAATAAGTAACACTAAGGGATGGAAGGTGTACCTTATTCCAGAAAGTTGTAATCAATCCATGTTGAGCTTTTTAACCATGCTGGTACCTACACTTCATCCTCAACAACAACTAACAAGGAAAGCATGATATATGTTAAAGTGTGTTAGTTTTTCATCAAATAAGCTAGCATTACGATCTTAGGATCTTTTCACTGAGAGAATAACAAGAACAACAATAAAACATAAGCACATCACAAGAGACAAGAGACACAAAGAGTTTTCCTTGGGGAAACCATAAAGGAGAAAACCCTGCAACTTCCTTAGAGATAGAATCAACACCAAACTAGTAAGAGATCTCCGAAAACAACAGTAGTCTTCTTCTTCTGTATAGTCCCAGTATTTCCTTCTTCACTAGTGCGCCACACTTGAGTGAGTGAATGATGTGTGTCATAAATAGAGAGTCTCACTCTCTATTTATATTCTTCCGTTCACTTGAATTGCACTCAATCATGTCGGCCCAACTTAACAATTACTTACTAGAGCCTACACCTTAATGAGTGTATAATAAGCCTAGTTCCCTGAAACTGTGGGGACTTTCATAATGACTTGACAAGACTTGTTTACATTATTAATCCTCCCGATTAGAACATCGGGGCATGACAACATGAATCAAAATACATAATAGAAACATACTGGAACAAACATCGGGTTACAATATATAAGATACATAGAATAATACATTCTAAAGTTACAAATACATCAACACTCCCTCTTAACTAGGAAGGTATTCTTTCGACACAATTTTCAGCACTGGTCTTCTTCTCTGTATTCGCTGGATCATCTTTGTCTTCAAGTCATCTTCGTCTTCAAGTCATCTTCATCTTCAAGTCATCTTCATTATCTGATCTGGATCATTTCTCGATCTGGATCATCATAGAACATCATCGCTGGATCTGGATCATCATCACTGGACTTGATCTGGATCATCACTGGTGGATCATCATTACTGGATCTCAATCATCACTCGATCTGGATCATCACTGGTGCTATCTCAGATTCTTCTCGTCATAGGAATTTCTATAGAGCCATCCCTTTTTCATGCTGGTTGTAGGCCTAGCCTCCATGTAGGTCTTTTCTAGCACTTACATCTGATCAACACATGAT
Organism: Pseudotsuga menziesii; assembly: GCA_001517045.1. NCBI lineage: Eukaryota > Viridiplantae > Streptophyta > Pinopsida > Pinales > Pinaceae > Pseudotsuga > Pseudotsuga menziesii. The sequence continues at coordinate 56,496 of LPNX010241604.1, read as the reverse complement.
GTGAAGAATGGCTCATCATTTCTATCTGATCAACACATGATGCGAAGATAGATACTGCACTTATATCTAACCTACTCGTCAGAAAGGCACGCCCAACACTTACATCTGACCTACTCATCAGAAAGGCACGCCCAGCACTCACATTTGACCTACTCATCAGAAAGGCCCAGCACTTACATCTGATCAACACATGATGCGAAGAATGGCATAGCACTTACGTCTGATCAAGAGATGATGCAAATATTGGCTCAGCACTTATGTCTGATCAACACATGATGCGAAGACTGGCTCTGCACTTACATCCATCCAGACGAGAACACATCCTATCACAGTGATGGAAGGGCTTGCACTCACATATGATCTTGTAGGAACCAATCCTACAATCATATCAGAATGGGCCCCAGTCCTCCTCGACTGAGCTACCTAGTAACTGACCAGGCGCCTCCATTCTCCTAGAGAACGGTAGTTTCCCTTACATCCGACCTGCTCGTCGGAATGGCCAACACTCACATCTGACATGGAAGGAACTAAATCCTTTATCCATGAACATAATGGTTCAACCCTTACATCTAATCAAGTGGGAACACATCCCTCTATCACATCAGAATGGCTACTCAGTCCTACACTGAGTATTCCTGGTAACTGACCAAGTGCCTCCATTCCTAGAATGGCAATTTCCCTTACATCTGCCCTACTCGACAGAATGGCCAACACTTATATCTAACATGGAAAAGAACAACCCTATAACCATGACAGAATGGCTCAACCCTTACATCTAACCATGGAAGGAACCAATCCTCTCACCATGTCAGAATGGCTATGGGTCTCATCACTTTCTCTTGCAGGGAACCTCGATCTGGAGAATAGCAAGTCTCTCCCTAAATTACTCGAACTTCAGCCTAGCCAATGGCTTCTTCAATACATCAGCTATCTATTCCTCCATCACAATATATTGGAGCTTCACTACTTCTCTCTACACCATATCCCTGATATAGTGATACTTGATCTTGATATGCTTCGACTTGTCATGGAACACTGGATTCTCTGAAAACTTCATGCAACTCTAGTTGTCACAATGTATACAAGTAGCATCTAACTGGAGATCAAATATATCAGATAGTAGCTTCCACAGCCATACTGCCTCACAACTAACTGAACAAGTTACGACATACTCTGCTTTAGCTGTACTCAGTGCCACACAGGATTGAGTCCTGCTAAACCAAGAGATCACACCTGATCCCATACTGAACCAACATCCTGAAGTGCTCTTCCCGTCGAAGGAACTGCCTGCCCAATCTGAATCAACATAACCCTCCAGTTTAATCTTTTGATTAGCATGGTACTTGAGCCAAAAATCGACTGTACCCTTCAGGTACCTCAGAATATGCTTTGTAGTAGTCAAGTGAACATTTCTTAGATATGTCAAGTACTGTCTCAAGGTGTTCACAGTAAAGCAAATATCTGGTCTCGTGTTCGTCAGGTACATCAATGACCCAATCATCTGACGATACATCGTAGCATTAATCAACTCTGATGAAGCATCACTCAATGGATTCAGTTTCGATGCCATAGGTGTGGCCATAGCTTTGCAGTCTATCATCCCAAACCTCTTCAGGATCTCTACTGCATACTTCCCTTGTCCAAGGAAGATTCCATCTGTACTCTGCCACACCTCCATACCTAGAAAGTAATGCATCATCCCCAATTCCTTCATTTCTAACTCAGTAGCAAGCCTTCTCTTCATATCAGCAATCAACCCATCTGTACCTGTCACAAATAGATCATCTAAATACAGTAGGAGCATCACTGGGTTGCCATCTTCAACCTTGTAGTAAAGGTTGGAATCTGCTTTACTCTTGGTAAAGCCCAAACTGGATAGAAAGCTGTCAATTCTATCGTACCAGGTCCTGGGTGCCTGTTTCAAACCATACAGGGCTTTTTTCAATCTGGATACATGAGACTCTCTGTCATGAGTCTCAAAACTAAGTGGATGTTCTATGTACGCTTCCTCTTCTACTACACCATTCAAGAAGGCAGCCTTGACATCCATCTGGTGTATCTTCCATTTCATCACTGCAGCTAGAGCAAGTACTGATCTGATGGAAGTGTATCTGGCTACAGGTGCAAAGGTTTCTTCATAGTCTACTCCCTCTTTCTGAGGGAATCCTCGAGCTACAAATCTTGCCTTGTACTTTTCAATGCTACCATCTGCAGCATGCATGATCTTGTAGATCCATTTGGAAGTTACAACAGACTTCCCTTTTGGTCTTGGGAAAACATCCCAAACATCATTTTTTCATGATCGACTGATATTCTTCGATCATAGCATCCTTCCATTCTTTCTGTTCTATCACTTCTACATAACTGGAAGGTTCTTTATCAATGAAATCACATAGTAAAGATACATACCCGGAATTATATCTTGTCCTCTTTCTTTCTCTGTGATTCTCTTCTGGAGCTCCATATCTTTCCACACCTTGGGTAAGTTCACATACCCAAGCAGGTTTCCTCTTATGAGGATTCTTCTCCAAAGGTGGATCTACAGGTATTTGTGGTTCCTCGAACTCTCAATCTTCTTCTTCAGCTTCTTCCTCCATGATTGTATCATGAAACCTGGGTACTTCTGCTTCTGCTTCTTCAAGTTTTTCAGCAGGTCTCTTTCTGGATTTGTTGTAAATTGTGCCTTCATCAACTGTCACATCCCTGCTGATGTCAATCTTCTTGTATCCTGGGAAATAGATTCTGTAAGCCTTCGATATTTCAAAGTATCCCACAAATACGCCCTTCTTTCCTGAAGGATCTAATTTTTTTCTCTTCTCTTTTGGAATGTGGATGTACACACGAAAGCTGAATATTCTGAGATGGCTGACTTCTGGTTTCTTGCCGGAGAAGACTTCTTCAGGAGTCTTATTCTCGAGTACTCTATGTGGATTACGGTTCTGTACATACACCGCTATTCTGGCAGCTTCCGCCCAAATATGCATAGGAATCTCTTGATCATGAAGCATTGCTCTTGCACCTTCCATGATGGTTATGTTCTTCCGTTCCACAATTCCATTCTGTTGTGGATTATAAGGAGTGGACAACTCACTCTTAATCCCTTATTCTTTGCATAGCTCTTTTAATTCCTTCGAGGTGAATTCTCCAACATTATCTGATCGAATGGTCTTGATCTTCTTTTTAGTATGGTTTTCGATCAAGGCTTTGAATTCTTTGAACTTACTGAACACTTCATATTTGTTCTTCATAAAGTAAATCCATGTATTTCTAGAAAAATCATCAATAAAAGAAACATAGTATGCATACCCGCTTAGTGAGCTTGATGACATAGGACCGCATACATTGGAGTGGATGGTTTCTAGAATACCTTTGGCTTTGCTTTCGCAGTTGGGAAATGTCTTCTTTGTATTCTTCCCTTTCGCATATCCTTTTCAAACTCCATCATGTTTTGCTTGGAATTCTAGAATTCCTTCAATATCTTTTCTCACAATAGGTAGTTCTCTGTAATGCACATGTGAAAGCCTTCTATGCTAAAGCTCATTTGGCTCTACTGAGTCATGGATCAAGGCTTGTTCTGGATGACCCTTTAATTTGTACAAGCCTCCTTCTTGTTCTCCAATCAATACCGCATCATCGATAGACTTTCCTTTTGGCCACATGATGACTTGACCATCTATGAATGCAACCCGCATTCCTTTTGCATCTAATGCTGAAATGGATAGAAGGTTCTTCTTAAGTCCTGGAACAAACAATACTTCTTTCATTGTTAGAGACTTACCAGAGTCTAGCTTGTATGAAGATTCCCCACTACCTTTTATTGGATATTGGTAGTCATCTCCTAACTTCACCTTGTGAGGTGATTCATGTTCTGACAGTCTTACAAAAGATTCCTTGAATCCCGTGATATGTTTGGAAGCCCCACTTTCTATAAGCCAATCATCACTACCATGAGTAATGTTACCTGTGAGAGCTGATATCAGAACATATTCATCTTCGCTTGAAGAGTCTTCACTTTCATACATGGATCTCTTCTTGGATGGTTCATCATCCTCTGTAGCATGAGCATGATGTCTTCTTTTGTTCCCCTTCTTCTTATGAGGGTGGATCTTGTTCTTAGGACATTCTTTTGCAAAGTGTCCTATCTCATCACATTTATAACATCTTAATTTTGAAATGTCTCATCTGGGATGAGAATCCTTACCTTTGGAGTAATGAGGTCTTCTTCTGCTTTTCTTGGAGTGATCTGGGAGGGCTTGGTCTTCACTTCCCATATTCTCTTCCCGAGCTGCTATCCATGATTCTTCTTGAGAACATTCTTTCCATAGTCTGCTGAATTTGACTAACTTCTTTCTAGCACAGATTCCTTGGATAAAAGCATCCCATGACCTAGGAAGGCCATTCAAAGTAGTCATCACAATCTCTGCATTTTCCACTTCTTCATCAACAGCTTCTAATTGTTCCTTGATCTGAGAAACCCTTGTGAAGTAAGACTGGATAGTTTCTGCATTCTGAATCTTGACATTCTTCAGTTGGTTCCTCAGGGTCATCTTCTGATTGATGTTATTTCCTTCAAACAATTTGGTTAGGGAATCAAACATAGCTTTACGTGTCTTGGGAGAGGACACCTATGGGATAATATGATCCTTAATAGAATCAGCAATGATCCTGTTTTCCATAACCATATTCTTATTATGTAAGGCTTTTGCCTCATCTCCCTTTGGAACTGGAACCTCCTCCTGAATGTAGGAGTCTAATTCATTCTCTTCCAGGAGCAGGGAGATCCTATACTTCCAGGCTCGAAAGTTTTCAGCTCCCTCAAGCTTTTCATCAAGATTGGTATGATGAGACATCTTAAATAATAACCTCAAATGGAAATACAATTTTTTTTTAGATCTTACCAGGTTCAAGATGTCGGATCTGAAACTTGAGCCGAAATTCTGCAAAGCTGGTTCAGGAGCAAACTAGGGTTTTTCTTTTCCAGAGTTCTGTCCACCCAAATGCCTTGAAATTTGTCCCTAACTTCTATTTTGGGGAGGATATTAATTCAGGCCTCGGCTCACTGAAAAATTCCTCTTCTAAAAAAATCCCTAATTTTTGACCCCGGTGACAGGTCCAAAACTTAAAAACCTCAGAATTGGATTATGTTTCGACAAAAAGATGCGCCCTAAGGAGGAGAGTAATTCCACCTTACTTTTGCTGAAAATTTGTGGAGGAAGGTCCACAAACTAGGAAGCCCTAGTTCCCACAGCTACACAGTGTGTTCTTCTCAGGTTAGCTCTGATACCATGTTAGTTTTTCATCAAATAAGCTAGCATTATGATCTTAGGATCTTTTCACTGAGAGAATAACAAGCACAACAATAAAACATAAGCACACCACAAGATACAAGAGACAGAAATAGTTTTCCTCGAGGAAACCATAAAGGAGAAAACCCTACAACTTCCTTAGAGATAGAATCAACACCAAAACAATAAGAGATCTCCCAAAACAGCAGTAGTCTTCTTCTTCTGTCTAGTCCCAGTATTTCATTCTTCACTAGTGCACCACACTTGAGTGAGTGAATGATGTGTGTCATAAATAGAGAGTCTCGCTCTCTATTTATATTCTTCCGTTCACTTGAAGTGCACTCAATCATGTCGGCCCAACTTAACAATTACTTACTAGAGCCTACACCTTAATGAATGTATAATAACCCTAGTGCCCCGAAATTGTGGGGACTTTCACAATGACTTGGCAAGACTTGTTTACATTATTAATCCTCCCAATCGAAACATCAGGGCATGACAACATGACTCAAATACATAATAGAAACATCCCAGAACAAACATCAGGTTACCATATATAAGATACATATAAGAATACATTCCGAAGTTACAAATACATCAACAAAGTGTTAGGCCTACTCTAGAACATATAAAACCAATATATATAAATAAAAATAACTACATCCTCCATGGATAAATATCACACATAGTTACACACATACAATGGACAAGAAATGAATATTCCATTGATTGTAAATAGAGATACAAGTGACAACCTCTATCGACACCTCATCGAAACGGAGAAACTGAGTCCTCCACCTGGGCCTCCACCACTTCAATCCTCCATCTCAATGGAAAGCTAACAATATAAAGGAACGATTGGGAAGATCAACAATGGATGCTAACAAGGATAAATGCGATGAAGATTCTAGCATATGTGAATGAGGCACAAATGAACTATAGTTTCATTTCTCTCTTTAGTTCTCCTCCTCCAATGTATCCAAGGGGCCCAATATATATCCCTTCAATAGGAAGTGAAGGGTCAGGTTGGAGTGTTTCCAGGAATATGGAAGGCCAAAGGTCAATTTATTCGCCACATAATTAGGACAACTCCAAAATATTTTATTTTTGGGCACATTTTCCTGATGTACATGAGTCACAGTGGGACAAGATGCATGTGCACGTGAGATGTAAGATTGTGAATCACATATACACATAAATAGGGATTTTTTAAGGTGTTTATTGGAACATCAAGGTTTCTTTTGATCAAAGGGGGTCCAAAGAGTCTATAGAGGGACCTCGAAGGCCATAAAAGTGTGATCTACCAAGTGTTGTAAAATCATCTAAAACAGATGCTCCCTAATGTCTGAGGTCGGAGGGGTAACACGATGGCTGAAATACATTATGTCAATACTAGAAGTGAAGTAATGAATACCCAAGTGGAAAAACCATTCGATCATCAATACAACAGAACAATATATATCAGCATGTGACTGCAAATATGAAGTACACCAGATGTAACATAGTACAATGGCCATGATAGGAATGATAAACATATGAGTCATGTGGTCATCACCATGTACAATATATAGTGAAATATGGTCTTCATAGTAAATTAAGACATCTGATGGTACACTGGAGTCTGGTCATGAGAGCTGACATCACATGGATATCAGGATCATCAAATAGGTAGCATATATGGAATGCCACCAAACTCGGAGGTCTTCTACAGAAACCTCTACGGGTACATGTCCCATCATGTGAATAAAGGTTTCACAGTCAAACATGATGGTCCATCATCTGATTACTAGTCAATGACGTATATTGTCAACATACACGATATATCCCATCAATAATGATAATGGGATTCGAGGTACATAGTGCAATCACGCAAGTGTGAATAGATGTGTTGAGGTGTAACAGTTCAGTGAATCCATTGATCAAGGGACATTGACGTATTCCCAAGACTGTCAATGTCAATAAAAAATGCCACTGATGAATGGAAGCCTCAAGGAACTCAATGGAATCTAGACTCCTATTCTAAAATAGATGATCCGAATTCGATGGAAGGAGGGAATTAAGGAATCCCCCATATACCAACACAAGGTGCTCAACAACGTTGGATAATTTGGAAGAAATCAAATGAACCATATGTGCATGAACTAGTAGTTGTACCAAAAATTACCGACATGAAAAGAAAATATAACTAAGGAGTAGATGACTCAAGATAAAACTTCCTTCGAACAAGATCATAAGGAAGATGGTGACTCACATGCAGCAAATACTCGACATGCAAACATGAAAAACTCTGTGACACATGAGGCATCGACAGAGGCTCCATATGGATTAGAAGCATAACTAATCGGTGGAGAAAAATTAGAACAACGAGTACAACTTCTAAATTCATACTAGCAACCCAACTGATGTATGGAATATACAGTTCTCTAGTCGAAGGAGAAACGACTTGAAAATTGCCAAAACTAACATCTTTTCCCATCTGGATTTTTATTTTTTTTAATTTTTTGGTATTTTTCACATTAAGAATCTTGAAAAAAAATAAAAGGGATTATGATACATAACTAGGATGATACAAGTGTCATGGGAAGGAAAACTAGTTCCAAGCAATGAAACATACCTATTCTCAATGTAAGGAAGCATGTGCAAGAGAAGGAAACTCTAGGGAATGTATCCTCCAGGTAAGGGATGATCAAGCTGCAAAATTTATATAAGAGGCTATGTTTCACTGGAATAGATGCAATATCAGGATATATGGCTAATAAAATTGTTTCATGGAGTCAACATAAAGCTCAATACAACAAGCAGGCACATGAAAATGCATTTACAACGTGGTATAAAGGGGAGTCCAACTGGGATATGGCCAACATAAAGTTCAAGAAATAATATGTGGTTATTTCTTAAAAACATGGTATAACTATAAGGGAAACCCATACCTAAGGGAAAAACTACAACATGGGTACCAAATGGAAAGTGGGATCTAACTAGGGAACCCATGAAATAGGAAGGCTCTACCACTTACACAATTCCACTTCTAATAGCAATTTGAGGTTCTACAACATTACAAAGTGGGTTTGTACCTATCGTTAATGTGACATGGTCATAGGATGATCCATGGTACAAGTAGGAAAATTGATCCTATCCTATATGCCACTTAGATAATATACTTGTAATAAGAAGAAACGGGTTAAGACCTCGGTGAAAAATCCCTCAAAACAAGTCCCTACACCACAAGATTAGGACAAAACAATTCAAAAAGGTCAAGAATCATCCAAAACTATAGGGAAGTGGGTAAAAAATTTAAAATAAATTTTATCAATAGTAAAAACTTCATTTTTCACCATGCCATTTGATTTTTCACCAAATATAGTGCATTTGGAGCCATTTTGGACTACAAACTTCAATCACCATTTTCGGGTGCTAGGAGCAACGAAATCGAAAATCGTCAGGGTTGTAAATTCAAATCACATTCTATACATTTTCCATTCATTTATTAGAAATTTCAGTGGTGTAATTTTTTTTTGAAGCCACCCAAATATGGGTATCTCGGCTTTCACGAGTCACAGTTTATTCGGATGCGTATAGGGATACTTATACATGGGAAAATTGAAACCATCCCATATATAAGTGTGACTGTCAACAATAAAATTCATGTATAGGTGTGTGCATACCCGAAAAAAAGGAAAAATCTCATCAAAAAATTGTGTTTGTTTTGCAGGATGGTGTTAGAATGGAGGGAATGTGAACACGAGGATGTGGATAGTGAAATGCAACGTGATAAAAATTCCTAAAAATCTCTAAGGGGATGTGGTATATATAAGTTTTGGAAACTTGGTAGCTTGAGATATCCACCAAGCCTTCTATCGATGCTAGTAGATTATTGGGATCCAAATACAAAGGCTTTTTTTGCCTCACAGGATGCCTCTTAGACTCGAGGTAGAAGACATATATTTCATTACTGGATTATCTCGTCAAAGTGAGATAATCAACCTAAGGTCTCATGGAGTAGGAGGTGGCCCCACTATCAAGGAATATATATCTGTGTAATGTATTCCAAGATGATAGTACTAGTGCTAGCTAGGATAGCAGGATTGGAATCTCTACATCAGGATTCTAGGCCTATTATATTGTATGTGGTACAATGTATGATACCCACAATATATGACTGGAGAAAATCATTGTTAATAACATGAAGTAACATCTAAATGACTCCAAGTCAGGTAGGAGAAGTAAATTTGGGTTCGCTAGCATTCTCAATACTTTCTTCTTCGAGTGGGTATTAAGCCTTATCCCAAGAGTGAAAGTTCATCCACATGGTCTACGAGATCCATCACAGACCTGATGGGAAGAGATGATGCAACGGATAGCAGGAGGTAGGACACCCACTCCATTTCCCCCATAATTTTACAACTAGTGGCAGTGACAGATCGTGGTCGTGGATGACTATTCCTATGCAAGAATCAACTTCTGCAGAGGCCCGTAGATGCCATTACCACAAGGTGCTACATATGGTGATCTAGGTAACAATCCCAAATGTGATTTTTAAACTATTTTATTTTTTTGTATTTTTTATATAATGAAATAAAAAAAGTGTTTTTGGTGGTATCGCATACCAATACTGATCATGCACATGCAGATGCAGGACCTATATGGTCGGATGGCTGCCCCCGACATCGTCAGAGAAGACGATGTGATGATATCCTAGGTGCAGATGCAAATCTCATACTACAGAGAATACATACCAACTTTATTCATATGACGCACAAGGTGCCTATGTTGCAAGTCTAGGGATTGTCTGAGGCAATGCAGAGACATGTAATGGGAGTGCCCCATTCATGGGTTAGCTCTTCAGATTGCTAGAAAATGTCGTCGTGTTTTTTATGGCCATCACCTTGGTCCGTAGGAATAGAGTCCTATATAGACATTATGTACCACCTCTATAGTGTTTTTTGGTGGATTTAAAGCCCCACTTTTGTACCATGACACGATTTTTGGACTATATTTTGAAAATGAAAAAATATTATAGCGATCGGTTTATTATATTTACATGTATATTTGAATGTGAATTGAATGTGTGTTCTTTTCATGATTGATGTAAAAAATGTCGGTCTAATACATAGTTTGCATAAGACTCAACAACATGATTATAGATCCTAGGAATATGAATGTATGTTATGTGTTCAAATCGTTGTTCTAATAATATTACCGGTAAGAATCTCCGTAATAAAGTCATATATTTGATACGATACATGCCATTTAACTATGATGCAACCAACTACAAGTCAAGACGTATCTCAATGGATTGACTACCATAGTATATGGCATGATGTAGTAGCTCAATCACGGCACTATATACAACAACATTATTGGATGATGGATGAAGACATACACCCGTAAAGACACTCCATGACCCGTAGACGTATAATTGAACAAAGAAGCCGAGACTAAGTTATGGGTATGAAGACTGTCATCGTTAGCATATCCTACATATATTGAAGACTCCATGGACATATTCCACAACAAAGGAAATCATTTCAAAAACCTGAGTCACTATAAGGGGCCAAAAGTAAAGTATACAATTGTACACTAATAAACAAAGTATTAGCCTCAACTGAGCATTAAGAATCATATGTTTTAATATAGATCCCATTTATAGGCTCCACCATGGTTCTCCATTCATAATCCTCCTACTCGTATGCACCCTTTTATAAGAATCGTTTAACCACATAAGGCCCATGCCACATGGGGTTGAACTTACCCTCCCCTAACGGTTCATTAGCTTGGTCATATAAGAGAACCAAGTTACCCTCACTAAATATTCTAGGAGTGACAAACTTATCATATTGAACCTTTACGCAACACTTATTTACTTCAATATCCACTAAGGAACCCTGATGCTACTCATTGACATGTTCTAAGTGGAACATATGTTCTTCTAAGTCAGAAGTATCTGGTAAGAGTTCTATGACTAGTTTCAACGAAGGGATATCACATTTAATAGACAATACCGAATCCACCCCATGTACTAATTGATATGGAGAAAACCCCATGGAAGTCTTGGCAATAGTTTGGTAGGCCCACAAATCAAGTTAAAGCATACTGTGCTAGTAATTCTGGCTTTGTACAATTGGTTTTTGCAGAATGGACTTAAGGGATTTGTTTACAGCTTCAACCATTCCATTCGCTTAATGATAATAAGAAGAGGAATACTCTTTATTATACCCAAATTTGGAAGATACTTCATCTGTCACTACTAGATTTTGATCCAAAATCTGACGGTTTTTTCCGACGGCGCGTGGATTTTTTATTTTAACCGTGCCAAAAATTAGAAAGATTAAATTTTTTTTTGAAATAATGGGCATAAGCGTCGCTTAAGCGACGGCGCTAAAATTTCTATCCTCCTGAGTGTCGCTTAAGCAACGGTTTTCCCCCTAAGTGTCGCTTAAGCGACGGTTTTCCTCCTAAGTGTCGCTTAAGCGACGGTTTG
>LPNX010241604.1:0-39559 GCA_001517045.1 Pseudotsuga menziesii | reverse complement strand
TGAAAATGATGGAAAGAGCAAAGTGTTATGCATCTTGTCTATCGCTTGAATAAATGTAAGGAATGGGCAGACAGTATTAATGGGTTCTCTGTGAATGTTTCTACTAGGATTTGTTCAAGAAGTTACCAAAGAAATGGAAGATTGTTGTGCTGTTTGTGCGGAGCCACTGGAGTGGCTGGCATATGGGCCATCCATTTCCTCCAAGATCTGAAAGGTTTCAATGCACAATTTGAATGAAATTAAATTCACAATTTTAGACTAATGGATTATAGAACAACGAGTCACATCATAATTGAGAAGAGACGATCAATTTTTAGTAAAGTTTGGATGCAAACAACATAATTGATCTCATCAATTTAAAATCTTTTATGGTGGACTAGTAATATAATCTGCACAAGTTTAGATCTATTTCCTTAATCTGTAGTAATATCATATATGTGATACCTCCACTAGGAATCTGCTGAAGCAATGGGAAGACACAAATGCAGGTTTATCACAAAAGAAAAGAAATAGAATATGTAGTATTTTCCAAGTATGACAAAAAAGTATTTAATGAGACTGCTTATCACATACATGTCTAATGCAAACAAGCGGAGACATGTTAATTACAAGTTAAAACCATGGTGGGACACGTTAATTACAAGTAAAACCAGGGGGGTGCATTTGGCTTTGGTGATGAAGGAATTGAATTTGTACTGGGAAGGAGTTCCACACCTAGACAGTGCCAATACTTTCCTGTCACATAGTTGCTGAACATTTGTGATATATATAAAAAGCCCTTGCGTAATCTAGAGCACTGGCAAATTTTCAATTAGTAGTGTTGTAAACGTCATCTTTATGTTTATGCCAACATTATAAAAGAAATGATTATCAGACAGATCAATTGACACAACCACAATCACATTTTCGGATACATGGGGTGCTTTTTGGTATTGGCCGAGTTTTTCCAAAACCAGTTCTTTTGGGCTTGTTTGAAGATTGTGTGCTCAAATAGAAAATTTTAGCAGAGTATGGGGGCAATGCATGTCTGTTTCTGTGGCAGATTGTGTTTATGATTCTGGATGAGATCATTTTTTGCATTGAGATTTAAGCATTTTTTTGGTATGCTCGCTTTCAACTGACGTGTACTTTGGATCTTGTTGTTAAGTACTAATTCTACTTATTTTACAACTCATTGGAACAGTTTAACACAGCTAGAGTAACTTAGGAGAATCCATTATCTAGTTTTGACAGTCCTTTTCAGAACTACACAAGCGGGCATGAAGATGATGCTCTCTTTGGAGATCTGTTTTCAGAGGCTAGCAGGCAAGTAGTCATCTCTGATGGACATGAACAGCCCTACTCTGCAAATGAAAGTGTTTCTGACCGAAATTCAGCATGAAATTCTGGAATGCGGTTTGTGTAGAGAAGGTGGAGTAATTCAACTTTACTTAGCATGCATTTTCCTGAGCATATGTGGACTAGAAAGATAACACCTAACAAAACTCCGGTCACATGGCAGTCTCAGAGTATTTCAGGAGCAAACAGGAGAAACTGACAAGGTATATTTAGAGCTAGAGATCAGGGGAAAGGTGGATCAAGGAACACGAGGCACCATTCCGGGACGTAAAAAGAGCTTTGGTCAATGTAGGTTTTGGTCCAAAACCTACAGGAACATTTGTCCTTCAGCCATGTTAATGAATACCAACTAATAAATGAAGTTGGGCAAGATGATAAAATGTTAAAAATGCCAATGATCGAGCTTCTAACTGTTTGAATTTTATATCATTGTGCTATATATTGAAGCTTCTCTGACAAAATATTATCTCCAGCTCTCTCAGGATTCAGTTTTGGCCTTCTTGGGTTTTTGAGACAGTTCAGGATCCCTGTGTATAAATTTGATCCCTCATTTCATGCCTTGAGATCCGTGAAGACAACATAAAGGCATTCTGCAATGAAAAATATGCATTAAAATATGTAGACAAGTGCCCCAAACTGTGAACTATTGCCATGTGCAATAATGCCTCCAAATATGTGAACTAAACAACAAGCGCACTGCCAAACATGTAAACATCTCCAACATGTGAAGAAAAGGTATCACATGGATCTTTATCATTAAATTTCCTGTGATAAATCATAAATAGATGATGCTCAAACTAGATATCCAATAAAATCCTCATCACTCATACCAAACTCCCAAATTTCACATCTCCTGGTACAGTGCTGCTGAAAAGACTGCATCTTAAAATTCAAAATGAAACATGCATTTTCAGGTGGTAACACAATCTTCAAATATGTTTAATTTACTCAGTGCTTCTAATTTAAGTGAAATTCTTGGACTGGGAAAAACACCTAATCTGTACAGACTGACACTTTGCTATTCCTCAGTACCTGCTGCTGAAATTTTGACAATATATAGTACAGTGTCCTCTCTTTCCAACCCTTCAAGTCTCACAAAAACTGGGTACCATGTGTAAAACCACGAATCAAGAATCAACTCATGATAAAATAAAGATAGCTTAACACAAAAGAATAAGAACTCTGGTGTATCACTGTATAGTAGAGAACCTTCTGAGGAATAAAATTTAATCTCAGCAACTTCTCAAATATGGTTACCTAAACAAGGAGAATGTTTTCCTAACCTAATCCTTGTATGGAATCATATATTGATTTGTGTACTTCATACGGAAATTAGTATGATTTGTTTTAAGATATAACTTAATTTAAAATATCGTGTTGATCAATTTGTCTTTAATATTGGTGAATTGTAACTAATCAATATTTTTTTTTGAGGGACAGTTTTACATTGAGAATGCTTTATTGGCAATGTGATTGGGTATTAAAGTAGTGCTGGTACTTGAGCAGGTATTTAGCTTAATTCTCCACTTTCCTAAAGTAGTGCTGGTACTTGAGCAGGTTTTTAGCTTAATTCTCCACTTTCCTAAAGTAGTGATGGTTCTTGAGCAGGTCTTTAGCTCAATTCTCCACTTTCCTAGATTTTGACAACGTTATTCCTAGAATCCTAACACATCTCCTTTGCCTTGATAGATCTTTAACTAAACGTTTTCTTTCCTTTTCCCATGTTATTTCCATTGGTAATATGGAGGAGCTGGACTTGGTGATCAAAACCAGCAAAACATTAAAGGTTTGTCCAATAATTGATTAAGAGCGAAACTCAGTACCAAGCACAATGGTCACTAGGCTGAAACCTCAGGTGATAGTGGGAAATTTGGCCTCAGTGTGAGTAAGCTCATTCAAGTTGTGCAAAAACTGAAAAAAGTATGTTATTGCATGAGTTTTCAAGGTATTTTGTTGTTTCAGTTTTTATCTTATCATTTTAGGTTGTGATAAAGATGTCTAATGAATTGATGAATGGTGATTACTTCCCTAGCCCTGCAGGAAAATATGATTACTTCCCAGTACGTTCATTCAAGTAGTGCACAAACTGAGAAAAGTCTATTATTGCATGAGTTTTCAAGGTCAAACATGTATTTTGCTGTTTCAGTTTTTATCTTATCATTTTTGGTTGTGATAAAGTGTCTGATGAATGGTGATTACTTCCCTTTCCCTGCTACAGTGCTTGCAGTTGCTTCATTTTCATATTGGTTCTCAGATACCATGTATTTCAACTATGAGGGAGGAAGTCATATTTATTGTGAACTAGTTTTGATGGGTGCACATAAGGTATGCTCCAAAACAACATTTCTTTAGTTACAACATAATTTTCATTATGTTAGTTGGTTTCTAATGCCAAAGTAAAGAATGCGTTGTGTATTATCCAATGCAACTCTCGTAAATTGATTCCTATCATATCTACTGAAATGATTTGGCTTACTTTCAGCGTTACATTGATGTTGGAGGTGGGCTTGGGATCGACTATGAT
Source organism: Pseudotsuga menziesii (assembly GCA_001517045.1). Classification (NCBI taxonomy): domain Eukaryota; kingdom Viridiplantae; phylum Streptophyta; class Pinopsida; order Pinales; family Pinaceae; genus Pseudotsuga; species Pseudotsuga menziesii. The sequence goes on along the minus strand of LPNX010241604.1, from coordinate 35,697 downwards.
GGTACTGGTGACCCATCTAATGCATTGCATGCAAGTGAGATATTTATGTTACTCTGTAATTTTATTCATGAGCATGTAAGAAAGCACTCACATATGTTCTTGATTCTAAATTATTGACAAGGGAATGCTACCTTTCCATCTCACTGTATTTAAACTGAATTTATTTGCAGTGCTATACAAATGAAGTTGTAGTGGCCTTATGATATGCATGCCTCCAGTTATTGTGTCTGAGAGTGGTAGAGCTTTGGCATTCGGTCATTGTGTTTGATGTATTGAGTGTTAACCAGTGAACAACACCTAAATCCATGGGTAGAAAGTTTGGATGAAAGTAGAGTACAAAATTTTACTGTCATTGATAAAATGACTTATTCAGGTAAGATTGCACTAGTGTATTCAAGGTAAAACTGCTGGGAGGTCCTTATACTGGAAATGAAATATTCAAGTGAATTTCATGCACCATATCACACAAATACAAAGCTTAAAGAAGATTTCAATCCTGGTAAATATCTACTGTCGGCTTTCTATGATATTAATAAAACTATCTGCCAACAAAATTTCCAGGAAGCTATAACATGCAGCCGAAAATAGAGATAAAACAAAAAGAAAGAAAAAAAGAGGAATTAGGTAAAATAATGTAATGTATTTTAAAAATAATATTGATTGAATCTAATCACGAGGAACGGAGAGGGAAACTTTCCTCTTGTTACATCTAGAATATGAAAACCCAAGGGATGCTTCAGATTGGAAGCAAGCATATAAATATTGGGTTACCCAATTTGCAGGTATTTTTTTTTTTTAAAAATCACGTCCGTCGCTTAAGCGACGCTTAGTAACCGTTGCTTATTCGACAGGTATTCTTTGCATCCGTCGCTTATGCGACGCTTCTGGACGTCGCATTTCTGACAGTTTCCCTTTCTATCCGTCGCTTATCCGACAGGTATTCTCTGCATCCGTCGCTTATGCGACGCTTCTGGACGTCGCATATCCAACAGTTTTCCTTTCTATCCGTCGCTTAAGCGACGCCTGTGGGTGCAAAAGTTTTAAAAAAATTTCGTCATTGTCGCTTAATAAGTGTCGGATAACCGACGGTTTAAATTCAAGCGACGGTTACTTAAGTGTCGCTTAACCGACGCCAAGTTTTCGACGCTTCAAAAAAAACCAAAGTGTCGTACATGCGACAGGGAAGTGTCGAAAATCCAACATGACGGCCATCGGATTTTTGGTCAAAATGTAGTAGTGTCTCATCCTATTTTGAAAGTGCCTACCATGGTATTGGACAAGCTCTCTTAGGATACAAAACCAACTAATAATATGATTGAACGTGAAGTGAGTGACCCTCTCACCATCGAATTTGATAGTGGGCATAGCCTCTACCCATTTCATGAAGTAATCCATGACCACTATAATATGATGGTGCCCCTAGCCGAAGCAGAGTTGAAATCCATATCAATTAGTACATGGGGTGGACTAACAATGATAATAGGGTGCAAAAGGGAAGGATGCGAGCATATGTTCCATGTGAACACCTGGAAAGGTTGGCACTGCTTGATCTCATTAACACAATCTTTAAATATCGATGACCAGTAATAAACCACTCTTAATATTTTTTTGGTTGTATCAAACCCAGATAAATGACCACCACATGCCACACTAAGGAAATCATTCAACACTGACTCAGCTTCTTCACGAGTTAAACATGACGATACAAGTTGTCATTGATAATGAGGAAATTCTTGGCAGCATGTTCAAAAATGTTTGCGCTCATCCGTGAGAGGTGAGGATGGACCTTCAAAGTACGTAAATACACTATGATATCACAATAGCAAGGGTTCATAGTAGATATAAGGAATATATGCCCATAAAAAAAAAATATTCGTGAATCTCAACATCATACAAACTAGGAAAATATGACATGAGCTCCACAATGACCAACGATTTTTCTGATTTTTCTGAAGAAAACTCGAGATCGAACTCTTGCAAGATAAAAATCCACTTATTATATTCCTCCCTACCATTCGTCTAGTTAGGAATAAATGAAATGGATTTGTATGAGCCACAACTGTAGTTTGGTGAAGGGGTATATAATTTATCAACTGCTGAACCACATGAATGTTTGTTAAATATAGCTTCTCAAAGTGATTGTAATGAAGTATGGCATCAATATGGTTCCATCTAAGATACTAGACAACATGCTCTTGGAGCTCACCATCTTCTTGAACCAAAACCATCCCAATCACCTCTTGAGACACAACCACATATAATCACAGTTGTAGTCAAGTGGACTAAGCATGGGGGCCAATTCCAAAAATTTGTTCAATGCATCGAAAGAGTCTTGGGCTCACTCATCCTAGATAAAAGGAGTGTCCTTATTCAAAAGGCACATAAATCCATTGGTCAAATTGTCAAAGTTGACAGCAAACCTATGTAAGAAGTTAGGCATCCCTTGGAGACTCTGAAGTTGTATAATAGTGCATGGGGCAGCCAACCAAAGTATTAGCTAAACCTTAAGAGGATCGACCCTAATCCCATCCTTAGAAATGATAAATCCCAATAACCAACCTACTTTCACACAAAAGTTGCACTTCCAAGGGTTCAAACGGATTTGATAATGATGAAATCTCTCGAACACAAACTGCAAATGGTCTAGATGATCCACTCTCAAACAAGAGTGAGAAGCTAAATCATCCAGATAGACTTCAATAATTCTCTTAAGTTCATGAAAATCAAATTTCACCCCCCACTAAAATGTAGCTCTGACGTTTTTAAGAACGAAGGAATTTTTTTGATATGCAAAAGTGCCCCAAGGAGAAATTAAATTTTTCTTGTGTTGGTCCTCAGGTTTGATTTGAATCTCATTGTATCCTAAAAAACTATCCATGACAAGAATACCTTGCTTCCCACACACTCATCCAAAATATGATCAATGAATGGTGTGGGAAAGTTATATTTAGGAAAGGACTTATTCATGTCTCTAAATTCATTACATACCTGGATGGTTCCCTTCTTATCAACCAGAACAAGGCTGGATACCCATTCAATCAAGGGAATGAAATAGATAAATCTAACCTTGAGTAGCTTCTCTATCTCTGCCTTAATGGTAGGCACATTATGGGGATTCATCATGCATAAAGAGTGTCAAACTAGACTAGCATCAGGATAATTCTTGACCTCATGCTCAACAATCCTAAGGTCTATTCTTGCAATCTTGTCATACGAACAAGTGAAAAAATAATGGAATTATTTAAAGAGCTTGGTGTATGCCTTAATATCATCGGGAGAACTGGCTTCCACAATGTAAACATTTTCTATCTTTCCAAGCATCCAAGAAATATTGACAGGGATTGTAGGTGACAAATTCACCATGTTCCCTTCGGCATATATACCATGAGGGCCTAATGGGAGCATGGGACTACCAAAATTCTTGCTAAGGGTCACCCTAAAGTCATCACACTCGATTTGTTCAATATCTGGTACAAAGTAAGAGTGATGGTGTAAATATTCCCAAGGCCATTACAAACCATTAATGGCTTCGGGAATCACTTCATCTGAAGCGGAAACATCATCGAAGCAGCCATGTGATCATGATGACACAACTACCGAAGAAGGAAGTGCAAAGGTGTCCTTCTCCACCATCCACGAAGAGGATTGATTAGGGTGTACAATAGGATAAAGAATATATTGATAAGCAATATTTGATATAGGAAACGACATCTTCGTCTTGGTAGGTATATGATCTTCATCTAAATTTCTTGGAGAAGGGACAGTCCAAGCGTCCTCCGAATACATAGTACAGAATGGGACTAACCTCATCGACGACGATTTTCTACTCAGAGTCAAACCTATAGTAAGGATTGGTGTGGAAATATTAAAATATCCCATCAAAGACAGATACATTCCCATCCCAAGATTCTCAATTTCTGACATAGAATTTAAAATAACCGAGATAGGGGATATTGTAGATGCTGACCTACTAGAATTATCAAATGGCATATGCTCGATCGTGACAATACGATCTATGAAAGGGAAGCAAATAACATGAAATATGGAAGACACAATCACTCTCATATTGTAAATTCAGTTATGAACTAGTAAAAGGTTGTATTCAAGGGGTGCATCCACCACGTCGACCTCGATGCACATAGTCTTCCCTCCCAACTGGACCTGAAGATAAGTATTCCATGCAGTCGAAAATAACATCCATAAAAGGTAGTCAACATGGTCCCATATTTTGACAATGAGGGTGAGCCAAGACCTTTCAAGAAGATAAATACATCATAAAGGCCGCAACTCCTTCATTAACCACTATGTGTTTGAAAGTGTTATTCATACACTCCATATGGAATAAGAAAGCCACATTGTAAGGCAAGTGAGGTTGGACCTCATGGATTTCAAATCTAATAATTTTGGAAGGATGAGAATCAAACATTCCAAGGGAAGTCAATGAGGCCTTTCTCTACGAAGGGTAAGTCTAAAATACTTCAAGAGTTCACATCGCACAAGGATTCTAACCCAAATCCTTGAGAATATAATAGGTTGGGTAGCTCAAGCATTAGGATTATGGCCTAATAGCTTTAGGAATCCTTTAGGAATGTGAGGTATAAATTCATGCTTGTCAATATGAAAAGGAACCTCAAAAGGTCTAGGATTTTCCCCGACACCGGGTTGAAAAAAACCATAATATTTAGCACACATTACAACATTAGCAGATGACATCATGTTTATACAACCATGGCCACCTTTAGCATTTGACCTATTTTGATGCCCACTAGAAGAGATTCTGGAAACCATGTTCCTTGAATTCATATTTTGGTTATGTGGTAAAGGATCCCTTAACAGAGCTGAGATATGTGCAATGAACTTCGAGGCTTCATGGATAAGAGGGAACAAGTAAGTAGTATGGTCTCACCCACAAACATTAAAGGGAATTTAACCTTCCATTTAGAATTTTTTTCCACCCCAGCATCACTAAATTTCTTGTCATCGTTAGAATTCTCCTTCTTATTCCCACATCTCCTACTATTTCTTCCCTTCTTCTTATTTTTCCTGGGTTGTTGGTTACCCTTCTAGTCTAATGAGTGTACTGAAAGAACATCCTATTTTTGGGTGGGTTTGGATAATTTCATAGCTTGTCTGGTTGCAGGATGGTTAATAGAAAAATTTATCATTTGATTCATAACTTGGGCTATGACTTTAGTACTCAAAACACCAACAATTCCATCAACATGTGGTCCATGTTTAAAATTAGGATAGAAATTAGATCATGTTGTATTAAGGATAATATCATATAAGAGCCCATACCAAGCGTAAATCAAGTCCAGCTATCGAGTTCAAAAAAATCTCATTCCTTATTCATAAATACAGATGTCGAAACATCCTTCATGATATAAGGCAATAACAAATCAAGGAACCATTCCAATAAAAACTCCAATGGAATGTTGGCCTTTATCAACCTCTTTCATCTATGCCACTCCTGAATGCAATAAAAAATATTTGTGGCTTTGTCTTTCCAAATTGTTGACAAGAGTTCAGTACCAGCATTGTAACGTACTAGTAGTTGAAAGTGGTTCAGAAAGGTCAAGGCTATATCATTGAATGTCTGATATGTGCCGCCAGGAAACTCTATATACAATTTCGACGCCAGTCCTGTGAGGGTGTGTTGAAACAGTCTCAAGTGAACAGAATCATGATTCAAAAAATTCGTAAAGCACCATATGTGGAAAGTGGTAATATGGTCTCCAGGGTCCTCACCACCCTTACCTTCAAACTTATGGATATCCTAAGGAATCTTAGTGGGAACAAACTCCCACATTGGATCATGAGAAACCGAATCGTTGGTCAATTTCAATAGGTCAAGAAAGTCCAATGTAGCAAATAAAGGGAGCCTAAGTTGTACCATAGGATTCCACACTCCCTAACCGGGTTGATTCATATAAGGCTGGTTATTATAAAAACCATAGCCTTGGCCATTCAGATAGTAAATTCCTCCTGCATGACCCATAAAAGGATGCACGAGAATGTTATAATTCGGTATGCCTTGAGAGTGGGGTGTTGTATAACGATAATTATAAGGTTTATAAAAGGGTTTCCCCGAATTATATCAGGAGGCACGTAACCTACCGAAAAAAAGTTACTGGAAAAGAATGGGACAACATGGTTATAGGAAGCACTCTGCCCTGAAGGAGGATCGTGCAGGTTATGAGGAGGGTGTGTTATGAGAAATGCATTCCAAGGAACATGTCTAGTGGAATAAGGAACATACAATTGAATATACAATGTACTTACAATGTTCACATGTCTAGGGTCACCTTCATGAAAGGGAATCCCAATTTTATGTCTGGATGAGGGGTATGAAAATACTCCCACAAATGGCATGGAAGGTACAATGTGACTACCACCAATCCTATTGGTATTGAAATGAATAGTGGTGCCCCTAGGAAAAACAATAGGACCTATACCAGGGTCTATGGAAGATGATAGAAAACTATGAGTCATACTTGGGATGCCAAATATAAAAGGTTCGGAGCTAGAGGGGATATGCTAAGTCTCTTCACTAGAAATTAATGACGAAATCCTTCCAAAATCAGGTGCAAAATATGACAGCTGGGGTTGTGAAGTGTGATAAGTGCTATTCTTGTGAGGATTAGTCTTGAAGGGAGTTGCAGATCTCAGATGAACCACATTACCCATCCTGAAATATGGAGAAGGAGGGATTTCTACATACTCAGATGTAGTACTCATGAGAGAGGTGTCTGAATCAAAGTGTGTATGAATATTCCTAGAATGTCTATTTATTCTAACGAAGAGTAGTAGATCCACAAGGATAAATCCCTCCTAAATAACAAGAACAGTGGAGTTCTAGAACCCACTCCATGATGAATCCACAAAAGAAAACTGACTCAACTAATAGCGAACAATAAAGCAATATAGTGAAAAAAGAGCATACCCCTAAGAAAATCTAAGCCATATGAAAAGAAGAAAAGAGGGAGGATAAATGAGCTCCTGAATGCAATAGGTATGTCTCTGCTAGGAGAGGCCTGAGACTCCCATACACTACAAGCAGTGTTGCGTAACTAATTATAATGGCCCTTAGCTTCAACGTATAAAGAGACTATGTTGTTCGACACCTACCTGTCTAGGGCACTCACATAATAACCTCTGCAAGTACCCCTTGTGATACCTAGGTAAGGAAACTAAGGTCACCTTAATATAAGCAATATTCAAGAGGACAGTTGTAGGCGAGACCTAGCGTATGGGTAGGGTAACAAATCCTGAAGCTTGAAAGCACCAAAGGTACCTAAAAATACCCCAGATATCAATAATATCATTGAATTATATCTGACACTACATATAGAGTGGAAAGGAGCTATCCACACGAGAAATGTGTATGCTACCTCATTCTTAATTCTTATGTAATAGGAGCCTCATGAGAACTTTAGCAATACGAAGGATTTTTCTCTCTCACCTAGACAGACACCTAAATGTTTTGTTTTTTAGTCTTGGAAAAATTTACTCACGACATTATATTCCAAGACTCTACAACCTAAGCTTGTTGATGCACCACTATAAAAAAAAAGTGTAATTTATTTTAAATTAAGCGTTCTTTTAAGGCTGCGTTTATTTAAAGGAAATGATCGTGCAACTAGTGATGTTATGAATCAATAGTGAAGTAAATATGCACACCTAACAAACAATTCCAAGTGCAATTTGTCTTTGATTATGAAGAAAAGGGTATGCCACTACATGATAAGTGGAAATTTTCCTTCAAATGTCAATGCAACGTTTCCTATATGAAAGAACGATCAATACTCAACTAAGCAAAGCCTAATCGAAGCACTGATCCATGCAAAGAAATGATGCATAAACATGCCAAAGATAAAATATTATTATATTTTTGTAACAGATCATATGTAAATGGAATAAAAAGAATCTAAAACTCCAAGACCTTGCAGCAAGTATCAAACACAATCCAAGAAAGACACTAATATTAAAATTTCTAATGCACTAATACCAAAACAAAAAGGAGAAAAATGACAACATCAACTTTTAATTAAAAAGTAAAAGAAATAGAGTCTCTCATTAGAATAAAAGCAACAAACAAACACCATAGGTACCCAAAAAGGCTCAACAACACTCAGAACCCACCCACCATCTCTCAAACATCAAGCACTCACTCAAATAGAGGGGCATACATGACTATTCAAAGAAAAACCATGTTTTACGTGACTGTTAGTACAACAACCCATGTGTATACGCGGCTGAGACTTATATGACCTATGTATAGCAAGATGAAAGTGTAAAAAAGAAGGCTAAGATCAAAAATACTTCACAAGGACACCAAAGGGATTACATACTTCAAAACCTGACACAGAAGCTCATAGAAACAAAGATCAACTCAAGCACATCATGCACCCAAACCCCAAAGAAAAGCAAGGAACTTCCCTAGTGGAGTCATTAAGTCTTTTACGGAGAATATTTCCTATGGCTTTGGGTGCACCATAATAGACTAAATGACACCTAAAATAAACCCATTTCCATATTGAATAGAGATAAAAAGAACTAAAACTAAGGGGTGGAAGGTGTCCCTTATTCTGAAAGGTTGTAGTCAATCCCCGATGAGCTTTCCAGCCAATTTTTTACCTACACTTCATCCTCAAAAACAATGAACAAGGAAACCATAATATATGTTAAAGTGTAGGCCTACTCTAACATATATAAAAACAATATATATAAATCAAAGTAACTACATCATCCATGAATAAATATCATACATAGTTACATAGATACGATGGACGAGAAATGGATATTCCTACTTATTATAAATAGAGATACAGGTGGCGACCTCTATCAGCACCTCGTCGAAATGGAGAAACTGAGTCCTCCACTCATGCCTCCACCACTTCAATATTCCATATCAATGGAAAACTCACAATACAAAGGAAATCTTGGGAAGAGAAATAATAGATGCTCACAAGGACAAGGGGATGCAGACTCAAACATATGTTAATGAGGCACAAATGAACTATAGTTTCCTTGATCTCTTCAATTCTCCTCCTCCAATGTATCCAAGGGGCCCAATATATATCCCTTCAATAGGAAGTGAAGGTTTGAGTCAAGCATTTCTAGGAATATGGAATGCCAAAGGTTAAGTTATTCATGAAACAGTGAGGAAAAATATGAAATATTTTATCTTGGGTCACATTTCCTGATGTATGCAAGTCACAATGGGACAAGATGCATGGACACATGATATGTAAGCTTATGACCCGCGTATACACATAAATAGGGATTTTTTAAGGTGATTCTTGGAACATCATGGTTTCTTTTGATGAAAGGGGTTCCAAAGAGTCTATAGATGGACATGGAAGGCCATAAAAGTGTGATTTGTCAAGTGTGGTAAAATAATCTATAAACTTCAGCATGGATTTCATAATAGATTTACCTAAAACTTTCATACAACACGACTCAATCATGGTCATAGTTGACAAGTTAAGTAAACAACTCACTTTATTCTAGTAAAATATACTTATAAGGCTGTTAAATTACTGATATATTTATGAAATAAATTTTCAAGTTACACGACGTACCCAAGGTAATAATCTCAAATATAGATGTAAAATTTACAGGGAATTTTTTAAAATCCTTGTTCAAAGGACTAGGAACATAATTAAATTTCATCAGTGCATATCATCCTCAAATAGATGGACAAAATGAAAGAATAAGCCAAATCTTGGAATATATATTTAGAATGTATGTAATGGATAAACCTAGTAAGTGGAAAGATTACTTACACTTAGTAGAATTTGCATATAACAATCATTTCCATGTTTCAGTTGGAATGAGTCCATTTGAAATTATGTATGGACGGAAATGTAATAGTCCAATTTCTTGGAGAATTCCCATTGAAATATTAATGTTAGGTCGTCAGTTATTGAAATATATGGAATTAACAATGAAAGATGTACAACAAAATTTGAAGCTTTCTCAAGATAGGAAAAATAGTTATTTCTACTTGAAAAGAACTCCTCAATATTTCTAGGTAGGTGAGCATGTATACATAAAGGTAAAACCCAATAAAAGATCCCTAAGACTAAGAAGATAATCAAAATTGGCACCCAGGTATTGTGGGGCATTTGAAATTTTGGAAAAAGTGGGACCAATATCATATCAGTTAGCATTACCACCTACAATTAAAGTACAAAATGTTTTTCATGTTTTCTTTTTGAAGAAGTACCTTGATGATGTTACTCATGTGATTGAATGGAATCTTATACAGGTGGAAACTAAAGGCGAGTTTCAGGTGGAATCATAGAGTATTCAAAGATGATAGAACTTTTACTCCGAAACCATACCGTCGAACAAGTCAAGGTGCAATGGAAGCACCTTAATCCAGAAGAGTCCACTTGGGAACTGGAAACTGATATGAGGGAGGCATATCTGATCCTATTTCAAGATGAACTAATGGAAGAATAAATAAAGAAAAATATTAACACCAAGGACAATGTATGTAACACATCGAATAAATGAAAATTATTATTCTTTGAATATTTTATTTTTAATATTTTCACTAGAAAAGTCAAAATAAATGTAATGAATTATTTTTATTTAATAATTAAAAAAAATACTGAGACGAATTAGAACTAAAGTAGTTGTTGGAAGACTGTTTGCTGACCCATGAGGGGAAAATACGAGTGACAAAAGCTACTGAGTGAGAACTCCAGTGATGCAGGAGGAATCTTCCCCAAAATCAGGTCAAGACTCCTTGTGGAATGCTAAAGAGAAGGAGGCTCATAAATGACCAAGTCCCAGGAAAAATACCATATAATAATATGTCCATTAAGAAAGTAGGAGGCTAGCGATAGATGGAGAATTGATATGTTAATGCAATATATGGTGCATTGATCGGATTTTGTCCTTGGGGTTAAGCAAATGGGCTCAAGGGTCTTGGAGAATGTAAGAATTGGATGCTTTAGGAGTTGGTTGGGAGAAACAACAACATCGATTATGTTTTCCCAACAGTGGTGTCAGGTTCCCTAATTCTATCCTTATTTTTTTAAGAATGGTTAAAGTATATTAATTGAAGTAGAAACATGAATCATAGTTACATTCTATAGTAATTGATACTATGCATTTGTTCCTATCCATTTTTCTTATTTTTAGTCCTAATTTGATATAATTTTTCTTTATAGTAGAGAAATTGTAGGTTTATTCTCCTAACATATTTTAAATTAATCTATGTTTGGGATTCCATAGCCAAATTAGATTATAAGTTATTGTTATCCTAAGTAGGAGTTTGAAGGAAGGAATTACATCGATCTGATTAAATAATTTGAATTAATTTCGCATTTATCTTTGTTCTAGAACTATATTAAATTTATAACTATTTCCCAATTAAAAAATTGTTTCCATATTACCTATGGTTCAAATTAGTTTCCACTAATATAGTTCAAACAATAAAATTATAGAGGCAACTATTATTTTAAACCCCAAATCAAATAACCTAGCAAGATTTCAAATCACATGACCTATAAATGAAAAGGTGATAGATTGTCGCATAGAATTATACAGGATATGTTGAGTAGATCCAAGAGGATTTCTTTCCATAACAAATATCTAAATGAAATATCAATATGGGAAATTATCGTAACAACAAATATTATGCAAATAATACTTACATGTCCAGCATAGATCCAATCTTTTAAATTAAATAACAAATAGTTATATGAATGATGTCAGATAGGTACCATACTCATTATACACTAAATCGAGTTTAGAATTGTTACAATTAGATCAATAGTCTCTAACCACAGGTATCCAGACCCTGAGACTTATGGCTCTGTCCAAAAATATTTGCTTCCAAACAATCAAATCACAAAGATATTCATTTTTATCAACATAAACCATCCAAAAAAAATCACTGTTGTAAGACCATTAAAAATGGTATCCATCTATTTAATAAATTCACTATATGTACATCTGAATGGATGGTGAGATAACACAGTAAACAAAGAGGATATGAAGTCATAACTACAAGCTAGTACAAACCCATAAGGGTTTTTAATAAAAAATTTCAACTTATCTTCGTAACATGTGGAAAAAGCCATATTCTCAAGTGGTATGCGAACATAGTGGGAGACCACTTTATCACACTTTTAATAAAACCATTACCATTGACTGCCACTAAAAAACTTGGTGGAGACTAAGCACAGCCACACTGTGTAAAAACACATGCACAAAAACAAATTTGACAAAGGTTAATATGCTTTCTAAGTAAAGACTATTTTCTTAATTTCAAATAGAGTAGGGTATTTTTGCTCACCTTTGGAAATAAAGTAACAAGCTTGGGAGGAGGTGACCTTTTTTCCACTCTTGTGTAGTTGCTTACAACCTCCTTTCCATAGTATGCAGTCATTATTATATATATATTGAAATCTATAAACGATGAGTATCGTGATCGGGTAAAAACATTCTTACCTGAAAATATTTGCATGAGTGGTAAGCCAGGTTCGTTGGGATCTCCCCATATCTACTGGAACTCCACCTACAAATCCAAAATAAGAAGTTATGGATTCTTTTAGGAATTGATTTTCCCAGTAATAAAAACTTTCACTTTTAAAATCTTTCCTGAAAATGAATGTAGAGAGGGACAAGGGTCGGCTCCTCATGGACTCCCTTATTCCTCCCTTCCTACAAAACGAAGAAGAAATTGTCGTAAGATATTGCATGCATTAGTAAACAAAAAAAAAACATTTTAAACCAAGTAAAACCAAATGAAGAAATTAAATACTTGGTTAAAGGATTGGAAAGCTCAATAAAGGAACAATTTTCTTCTTCACCACAACAAACCAAAAAGGTCAAGGCCATCATGGGTGCCATAGTACTAATAAAAATCTTCAAATATACATCAGAAAAAAGAAAATAAGTTCTATAAACTAATTGTGTAATGGTTTGAGCTAAAATGCATGGAGAAACCATGAAAGGCTAAGCTCTCTCCATTAACCAGTTACAGATCAAAAACAAGTGCGAGAATGAAACCTTGTGACATGTTAAATGATGCATTAAAACCTTTGCAAAACCCTCGCTAGAGACCATGCCAAATGGAGGGCTAATATTTCCTCTTGGTTCCCATAGTTTGCATTAAAATATGTCCATCAATATGCCTAGATATGTTGTTAACTCGTAGTTAGGGGAGTGTTAATGTCTGTTAACCCAAAAAATCCCACAATGAGATCTACATGACCTACACCACCTAAAGAAATCCACATATGACCCTCATTTGACCCCATTTGACCCATACACCCTCAAGAAGGCTTAAAAATATGAAAAAGGGCTTAAAAACCACTAAAAAGAGCCAAAATAGCTCTCACAAAGGCTAAAGCCTCCAAAAAGAATCTAAAACCCTTGAAAGGAGCTTAAAACGCCCCAAAAGAGCTAAATATTGAGTGAAAGGGGCTAAAGCCCCAACCAGGGGATTGAAACCCTAAAAATCTTAAGAAAAAGTATAAATAGAGGGGTGGGGGTCACTCTCAACTCACTCCTTCTCTCTCTATTGTTATGTTTCCCATGTGAGTGCCTTGATACCATTTTCCCCTCAAGCCATTCACCCTCCCTCTCCTCCATTTCTCCATTGACTCAAATCTCCCCATCCATTGGGAGGTGCTTCTCCAAGCTAGGGCATGGTGGCCCATTCCAACTAGAGAAGGTATACTTATCTATTTTCTATTTTTTCTTTGTTTTCTAACATTATTTGTTTGCAGGTTTGTGGTTTAACATTAAGTTGTAGGTATCCATTGATTTCTTCCAGGTAGCTCTTTGTTTTCTAACAAGTTTGATGCAGGGTTTTGGAGCTTGCCCCTAACCTTGTGTGTAGAGGGGTTCCACTTCATTTTCTGTTTATTTCCATTTTTTTCTTCCATACTCACATGAACCCTATTATTTTGTCCTATATATGGAAGGGAACTTTTCCTGCTCTGTATCTAGGGTGAAAGCCCTACTATAGATTTGGTGACCATACCGGGTCGATCCCACTGGATCCCTGGGTTTTGTTTTTTATATTTTTCTTACTTAGTTTGATATATATTTACTTATTTAGATTGATAGATATGTTTATTTCATTTTTTTATTGTTTCGGCCACAGTACCAATTACTGTTGGCCGCTTTGTGATTTGCAAATCGCTCAACTGTGCAAAAATGACCGAACCGAATTTCTGAAAAAATCACCTATGTTTGGTCTCATTTTCTGCCCAAAAATTTGATCCATTTGCAAATCGGCCCATTCCTAGGGGTAAAAGGGCCCATTTTCGAAGTGGGTTTTCAACCATTTGAAGTAATTCCTCATTGTTTGATCACAATCCACTTTGCAAAAATAGGTCCTCTACAGGTGCACGACCCATTTTTGAGCTTGATTGTTTGCTTCTATTGGGACTGTCAGTGCGGCTCAGCTGCCTCTATCTATCAATATATGTTTATTTAATTTCGGTATCTTTTTATTTCATTGCAGCTTATGTAAATCACTCTTAAATCAAATGGTTAATTGGTTAACAAATGTGATTAAAGCTTAGATAGAGTTACTATAAGTTTCAATCCTTAAATTGAAATTTAATATCTTTCCTATCCCTTCCTGCTCTACCCAGTCATCACCCTTTGGGGTATTCTAGGATAAGACGAGGGGTGAAGCTCATATAGCAATAGGAAATTTATCTATCATTTTTCTAAACCACTAAAAATGGGTGACCTAGAAGATAGAGGGGGTGGAGACCGATGGGGGTTTCACGATGTTTACGTCCTGCCTGTTAACCGACCATGCACTTGGAGGGTGACCTGAGTATCTACGGATGGGATTAGTCCCATTGTGTTGAGATCCCAACACCCTTTCCTGTTTGAAGAGAAATACAGGTGTAAGGTAGTCACCTAGTTAGGCTACCACAGTTCAGATTTAGGTATGGCATGTGTTTAGTTTTCTATTTACAATGTACTGCTTTCATCAATAATTTACCCAAGTTATGAATTCTGCAATAAACCAAAAATTATTTGAGAAGTATTCATAAACCATGTAAGCAACCACCAAAGGTAACAGAAATACAAAAACCATGCACACAAAACGTACTACATAAAACAACCAACCTCAGTTCATGACACTGAGCTAGCCATTAAAATTTATGATTTACACTAAGTCAAACACTAGCATTCCTTGAAGACATAAGTCCCTAACTACCTCAACCATGGGAAGTACTCGATCTCAACACAGAAACTCATTGTGAGGACTACCATGGAAACCCCAAAGTAGCTAGTAGCTGAGAGGAATTACCAAGCAAAACAGGCAATGACCCCCATCGATTGACTGCCAATCCTGTGAGGAAAAATCCAATTTTTGTCTCCTGGAAGTCTTGGTAGCCGAGTGACCACCTAAAATCCATTAGGAAGCCATTGAAACCGGGGTCCAAAATTCATTACCATATTTCACCACTCAACATACAAATCAAACACAATTGATCCCCCATGTTCTTCCTCACACCTGAGAGGTGATCCATCATCGTTTGGGTCCTTGAACCGACACCATAGAGACCATTCTCAATGACCTGTTACACCATCAGAAGGCCACACAGTGTCTAATTCAGACTCAGATTCATATCAATCTGAGCCAGATCTACACACTGCACCATCAAGCCCCATGGTTGGTGCAAATCCAGAACCATTTTCTAGATTGGTGATTGGAGGTAGACCCATGTCCACACCCCACAACACCACCAACACCCCTATTGGTGGCCCTAGCATGGTCATGTAAAACTGCTATAAGCCAGCTACCACCACCCATATTGACCAGTCAATTTGTCCCACCTGTCACAACTAGGGGTAGTATCCCATCTACTTCTACTATCCCTCTCATCATACATGGCGGTAGTATCCCTTCCACCCACAATATCCCATTTTTCATTCCTGTAGGTAGTGTCTCTTCCACCTACACTACCCCTCCTATCACACATGGGGGAAATGGCCCTTCCACTCTCACTATGCCACTCACCATACTTGGGGACAGTGGCCCATCCACAATGGTGCCACAGGTACCCCCAGTTATGCAGGTGCATCATGTCCCTACAAACCCCACCACCATTGCTACCCCATCTCATATAAACCTTGGGTCAAACCTTCCTTTCATGGAACGCCTCAACCTACCTGACTTGGCTCAGTTAACGAATGACCCTATCCACCATCAAACCTTTTGGCCTCCCATGCCAACCAAATTTCTCTCAGATATTCCCAAGTTTGAAGGGAAGGAAGGGGAGTGCCCCCAAAACCACATCATGACATTCCACCTATGGTGTTCATCAAATGGCATCATATATGATTCGATCAGGCTCAGACTATTCCAACGTACCCTCATAAGTGCTATAGCAAAGTGGTACATTGAGCTACCTCAAGCCAAATACCCAAATTTTAATTCCCTGGCTTTCATGTTCCTACAGTATTTCCAACTCCTCGTTAGATACAACAAAGGTGTGGAGATCTTGCTATCTTGCTGCTAGAATACTGCGACCCACATAACCGACCACATCCATGAGTGGAGCCGATGCCGTAGATTGTGCAAGATTCAACTTGATGATAGGATCTTCCTGGATTGGTTCTTAAAAAATATCCTACCACCTATAGCAAAGGATGTCGCATCCAAATGTCCCCAATCCAAAGAGGAGGCCATCTTGAAATCCCAACAGTTTCATTTGATCTACGCACAATTTGGATACCTTTACACTGTCATTCCAGACACTCCCCGTGCACGCACCTCCTACTGGGATGCATCGGGGGAATCTCATGTCATGGATGGCATCATAGGTTCTATCTCCCACCAACCACAACACCACTCGACACCACTTACAATACCACCACAACTAAGCAACACCCCCAGTGTTGCCTATCCAAACCAAACTCCAGATTATGCAAGAATGATGTCCCAATCTAGAGTTACCACTTCTTATGCACAACTAGCGCCACCGCAGCAGGCTTAGGCGTTAGCTTGGCGGGGACAACAATATGCAGGACAAATGCCCACATTTGTGGCACCTCCACCCGCCCAAGTCTACTATGCACCACCTATGCAAGCCACTTAATCTCTTGTCCCCACTCCGTAAGCACCTTTGGGACAGGTGTTTGCACAGCAAAACCATTCCAACCAGCCAGCCCTCAATAACCAACAAGGGTAAGCCAAAAATAACCAGGCCTGGAACCAAGGAAAGAGTCAACTGCAAGGAGGCGGTCAACAACCAAACCCTCCCAACAATTCTGGGGCAAACCACCCAGCCCAAAATCCTCAACAACCGAATGCACCTAGGCGCAACACTGCACTATGCACAAATCATCCATGCAAGTTTTGTGAGGTCTATTGGCACTATACACACAAGTGCCCCTTCATGGGTCGCTCTAAGCAAGCCATACACAATGAGGTTCAGCATGCTATCAATACGACAGCCCCGGCTCAACCCAACCAAGCACCAACAGGGCCCCCACCCATGGTGCTCCAAAACTTGTTTCCCATCCAAGAACTGGTAGCAAATGCACCTGCTCCCCAACCCAATCCCAATGCCTTGAGGTCACCTTTGATAGTAGAAACAGGTGTTCACCACCTGCTAGCCATGACAACTAAAGAGGTCAATTTAAAGACCAAACAAAACTAGTACAGAACCAACAATGAACCCGTTGACCCATCAGCGACATCCATGTCCAAAACAACCAACACACCTCATTTTCCCCCCTTTCCTCCATGCCCCCCCATATGCCAAGTTGCCAACAATGTCACGGCTAGAGCGGTTGTAAGCTACAGCAACATCAATGACTTGGCCCAAACACCTATGACAATGTCCACTCTTGAAGTACTCAAAACTTGCCCAATGCAACGAAAATTCTTACTAGCTCTCCGACTCAAAGTTGATCACATTCGACACGGAAAACGGAGAACCACAGATGCCATCAACCATTTCCTTCCAAATCCCAGTATCCATTTAGAATTTGGTCGTACACAGGTGCATAGTGGATGATGGGGCATCCACGTGTGTTATGTTTACCATAGTTTGGCAGAAGCTTGGATCTTCAATTCTACAACCATCCTCTACTCCTCTGCGGGCTAATAATGGCCATCCCACTAAATCCCAAGGAATCCTCCCACATGTTCCCATAACATTAGCGGATAAAATATTACTGATTTACATAGAGGTTTCCAATGCTCAATTGGACTATAACCTTCTCCTCGGAAGAAGTTATATGTATGCCATGAGAGTCGTAGCATCAACTATTTTTCGTCTCATGAAGGAAAAATCGTGATGGTTGACCAACTGATTTCTCATGATCTTCAAGGGTTAATTGCACCAGCCAATGTCATCTCAATGATCAACGCCATTGATTTGCAAGGGCTAACCACTCTTGCCAATGTCATCCATGCATTCAACACCACGGTTGATAACATACCAACCTCTCCATTGTTGAATGTGGGCCTTGGGTTGTTTCCTGATACCACAATGAGGAATTCCTTCCCCTTAGTGTTTCCAACACTGAAACTGAATGATACTGTAGATTTGTGCATGCCCTCATCCAGCACTACTCCATGCAAACATCAACTGCAGCTGCAGCCCCAACTGCAACCACAATAGCATCCACAACTGCAATAGCATCCGCAGTCGCAGCATCGTCTGCAGCCACAACATTATGTGCAACTGCAACAACAACCTCATCCCCACATGAAACCATCAAGGATTTATCTTGGCTCCTCTCTAGTACACACAATTCCCTTCCTCCTTCCCCCACCCGGTGTCATGAGTAAGCCAATAATGGCTACCTTACACTTACCCAATTTTGCATTAGGGATTCCCATGTGGTACCTTGATCCACCCGCCCAACTGCCAATGTCCCAGGTATTCTTAACCCCAGTGGAACCCAATGCAATCGAATCCCATCCTCCACTTGGTCCAAAAAAACCAGCCACCGTACTCATACCCACACCACCCCACCACAAAAAGGCCAGGAGAAAAAACCTAAAAGTTATCGCTGAACCACAACCCATCCAGCCTTGTGCCGTCTGTGAAGTACAGGGCCATCGAACTCAAAACTTCCCTGAAATTCCGATAATTCGTGCACACCTAGATGCCATGGATACAATGGAAAACATCCCCGTGGTTGAACTCCGAAGCGAACCAATAGTCCAAAACAAGTCGTTGAGAACAAACCATGCTTGTGCCCTTTGTGGATTGTATGGGCACTATTCTCACCACTTTTAGGACTTGTCTGAGTTTCGAATGACTTTAGCCAACCTTCGACAGCATTCCCTTGAATCAGAGATCACCCTGATCGAAGAAGTCCATCCCCCACCTCCTTCTTCAGACACCATGTCCATTTACATGATGTTCAATTCTACATACCCTCTTGTCTCCACCATCACCAACGGTCCATCGAACCTATCTTTTCATTACTTCCGCAATGATGAGGAGATACTTGAAACCTTAACCACCCTAGAATACCCATGATATGACATGCACCATCGATCGCTCTTCCTCCCTGAAGAGCTTGTGTCATAGTTTGACCAGTTTTCCATGGAAACCAAATATTTCATTCACGAGAAAGTCGACTAGTTCAAAAATCCCATTCTGGCACAAGACGCCTTCGAAGAAGGGAACATGGCCAACATCTCACCAACCATCAAAATCAACATCTCAACCAATTCTGAGTTTGTTGAAGAAACCATGCTGGGGATCTTGCTCCCCACAAGAAGTTGCTTCCTACAAAGCCCTCTTCCAAAAATCCTGTGACATCTTTGCCTTGTCCTACACTGAAATGCCTAGGTTGGATCCATCCATCATGGAACATCACATCGACACATCCAGAGGCCACATTGGGCCATGTGTCGATGTGGCCTCTGTGCACCAAAAGAAACGGCCCATCCATCCTTCCAAAGCTGTTGTGGTCAAAGCCAAAATAGAGAAGCTACACAAAGCCGACTTCATTTACCCCATCACGTACAACACTTGTGTTTCTAATCCTGTTCCTATAAATAAAAAATAGGGTACCATCCGTGTTTGCATAGGCTTCCATAATATAAATGGGGTGTTTCCTAAAGACAACTTCCCAACACCCTTCATTGATCAGATTATCGATGCATGCGTGGGACATGAGGTATTTTCCTTCATGGATGGGTTTTTCGGATATAACCAAATCTAGATATGAAAAGAAGATCGTTACAATATGACATTCACAACCCCGTGGAGCACATTCACCTATTGAGTAATTCCTTTTGGTCTGAAGAACGTTGGAGCCACCTTCTGGCGTGCCATGGCATATTGTTTCCATGACCTAATCCACATCATTTTATTCTACCTGGATGACCTTACCTCTCGATCACCAAAATGAGCACAACATATAGACGACTTGCAGCAAGTCTTTTTGCAATGCTGCAAGTACAAAATTCACCTCAATCCCCTAAAGTGCGTGTTTTGTGTCCTAGCAGGCCATTTACCTGGGTTCATCGTATCTCACAAAGGGATAACGGTTGACCCCCTCAAAGTTCGGGCTATCCTTGATCTCCCTTTACAAAAACTTGGCGCCAACTGCAAAGCCTCCAAGGCAGGGCCAACTTCCTTCGCTGCTTTGTACTAGAGTATGCAACAAAATCCCATGGATTCATCCGCCTGCTCCACAAAAAAATCCCCTTTGTTTGGGATCAAAAAGCATAGGAATTGTTTGATGCACTCAAACAAGCCCTGGATGCTGCACCATTACTCTCAGCACCAGACTTCACCTGAGACTTCATTCTTTATGGGTCAGCCTTGGAGAATGCTATCGCTAGAGTCTTGGTCCAAGAAAATGATGATCGTTAAGAGCACGTAATTTATTACGTTAGCCAGAGGCTGACAAGTCTCCCACTACGATATTCACCCGAGGAGAAAATGGCCCTCGCCGTTTTTTTCTCAGCTAAAAAATTGTGCCACTACATTATTGCAAACCATACCCAAGTGGTGGTCGATTCCAATCCAATGCGGTACCTCTTAATCCATCTGCTTCTACAAGGACGCGTGGCCAAGTGGGTAGTCGCCCTCCAAGAATTCAACTTAGAATTCGTTTCCCTGAAAAGCACAAAGGCACTTGCACTAGCCACGCTCATGATAGATCTTCGCCCATTGACCATGTTACCACCACCCAAGGATGACCTCCGTGACGATTTTCTATTCATCATATCTACGGAAGATCCATGGTATGGGGACATCCTTCTATATTTACAAACACAGAAGTTCACGTCTCACTTAAACCGTAAGGACAGGCAACACATCCAACATCAAGCCATTCACCACCTTTTGATTGGAGATATTCTATATCATCGAGGCATTGATACCATCCTACATCATTTCCTCACCCACGACAAGGCCGAGACAATCCTCAATGACTGTCATAGTGGAGCCTGTGGCGGCCACCTTCTAGGCCTGGCAATCGCCCAGAAGATTCTACGTGCCGGCTACTTCTGGCCTTCCATCTTCGCTGATTGCATAGAAGTAGTCAAACACTATCGCAGCTGTCAGCTCTTTGCCCCAAAGGAAAGAACCCCCCCTGCACCATTACACCCCGTAGTCACAGTCGATCCCTTCTGCAAATGGGCAATTAACTTCATGACAATCAACCCCTCCTCGACCAACAGTCATAAATACATCACTATGGCAGTTGATTACTTCACTATGTGGGCCGAGGCCATGGCCACATTTGATTGTAAAAGTGAAAAAAACGCGTGTTTCTTCTTCAACCATGTTATTTCACGATTTGGTGTTCCCAAACAGTTTTTCTTAGACCATGGTAAGCACTTTGAAGATGTTGTTTGGACTAAACTTTCAACCATGCTAAAATTCAAACACCAATATTCATCTTCCTACTACCCCCAAGGCAATGGCCAAGTTGAAGCAATAAACAAAATCATTAAAACAATGCTCCAAAGGATGGTAGGAAACCATAAAACCAACTGGCATCATGTGTTGTTTTCTGGCCTATGGGCTTATCGCACATCCACATAAACTACAACTGGTTTCACCACTTTCCGTCTAGTACATGGTGTTGAATCAATACTCCCTATAGAGTTCCATATCCCATCACTCCACCTCGTGGTAGAACTCCTCCCTGATACTTCGCCTTTGTAACAATGACTCCTCTAACTTGAGCAAATCATAGAAGACCATCGAGCTTCCCTCCAAACCATTAAAGCAGCAAAAACACGGTCCAAAGCCCATTATGACTCCCTTTTCCACCCTCGCACCTTCAACGAAGGCGATATGGTTATGTTCTATGACCAACCCAATGACAAGTTAGGAAAAGGCAAGTTCGAATCAATGTGGTATGACCCATAAGTCATCCATTGCTGCCTTGAAAAAGGAGTGTACACCCTTATTGACTCTGATGGACAACTCTTAGAGGACCCTCGTAATGGGCTCTACCTCAAACAATTTTACTCTTAACATCACCAATGAGTTGTTTCATTTTCCTTTTTTGTTTTACAAAGTTTTTACCACAAAATAGAAACCCCCATTCAGGGGCAGCACCATTAGCTGTTGATTTCAGAGCCACCCAGAGCCTATTCGAGACACCTCTCACACCTCCCAGCTCAAATTTCCATTTTCTATCTTTTAACGAGACCATTGTCTCATGTTTACATAGTAATTTTCAAGACCACTTCCTGGAATGTACCTCGGTTTATGAACCATAAAGTGATGCAAGTGTCTCCGGAACTATACTTGCATCACACTTGCCTACCGCCACTCATGCGGGTTCCCGGGCCACCGCCCAAAAGGAACATCATTTTATTTTAGAATATAGCTGTCTAATCTGTCCACCGTACCTTATGTGGGTCCCCGGACCATCATCTGGAGGATGGATCATTTCCTTTGCATGCATTTGTCATATAAATTCCACTGGACTTGCACTCACATCACATATAGTCAATTCTGTCCACCACAACTCACACAGAACTCTCCTGACCTCTATCCGAGAGTCACCTCGGTTTGCATTCCTCTGTCGCATCGATTCACATGCCTCTACAGCGATCTATCCCATGCATTTATTAGTATATTTAAGAGCCAGCTACTCCATCCATACTGCATGGATGACCTTTGGACCACTGTGCATTGTCTCAAAATGGGGCACCACATGTGCCATCGCAATTGGTTGACCATATTGGAGTTTCTTTTAAGCTCTTTTTTGACTCCTAAAAGAATGAAAATATTTCCAAGAGCAGTTGCTTCCTTTCTCGCTCATTAAAGTATAGGAAAGGGCATCAACATAGTCTTGTTTATCTCCTTTTGTGGACCATGTAGACCATCAAATGAAAAGGACCACCTAGCACATTCAAGCCAAGACTGTTCCCCTCTGCATCCCTTTATGCTTTTTCAGGCAGAGGGGCCAAAATTTACGAAAAATTTCACCATGGGTTCACTTTAAGCTCTTTTCCATCCTTCTCATCAAGAAAATATCTCCGAGCAAACTTGGTTTCATTCATGCTCATAAAAGTATATGAATGACAATTTAGTTAGTATAGGTTTAACCTTTTTTGGCCTGATTGACCTACCAATAGTAAAGACGTCCCCCATCCCTCAAAAGATGGGTGAGCTCTCCTATGTATAGTTTTAACCTTTTTCAGGAACAGGAGACTATCAACGAAAAAGAGACCCCACTAGAGTCTTCTTCATGGTTTCAGACTCTCTAAAATTGAAAGTACCATCGAGCATTTACTTTCTTGGGCTCAGTAAAAATCCACAAAATCTTCCCACAACGGTGTCTTTAGACACCATCCCACATAAAATAGCTTGGTAGCATTCCCACTTTGGGTCACCTTTGTTCAAAGTACTCTGCGATGTGTCTTCCTTGGATTCCCATCTATATCAAAAATGTCTACCTCCCCCAAGTATTTCCCATATGCAGTTACATTCCCAGTATTATAGGTATGATCCCTTTCCCTTGAGTCATTTTCATTTGTTTCCTAGTCTTCCTTGTCATCATACTCTGAGCAAAGGAAGTTTGAGTCCACCATCATTCCATGCCCCTGTTCAATCCCTCCCCCCCGCCCCCCCATTCAGTGGTCCAATCCTCAGATTGTCTCACATCCTTCGGTTATCTCCCTCGTGCTTCTGGTCAAGGAAACACCATTGCCTTGGCCTGTTGCAGGTCTCCCTCTGTCGACGACAACACATCTATTTCAAAGGATAGACCTAGAGGTCCTTGTATCCTGGTTTCATTAACCTCATTGATGATTTCCCTAGACCACTTGAGAGGAGTCCTTAGTTCCTCTTGAGCTAGTTGTGTCTCATGTGCTCGACTTCAACTACATCATCGCACCATTGAGATTCATACAGGGTATTGGTCCATGCAGCATTTGGTCGAAGACCTCGGTTTTCACCTGACTCGAGCACTTTGGTAAGTCTATTACAGGACCCAGATAGGTTCACGTCCCTTGTGATTTTTGGGTTGAGTTGAAGACAGTGTTCAGAAGCCCTAGAAGTTCTTCTATATAGATTCATGATTGATGCAGCATAGTGTACTATGGAGACTTTGACTCTCCTTCAGTAAGTCCCCACAGTTATGTACCATCCTAAATTGAACAGGTCATTAGTTATGAAGATATAGCATTCCATGAGAATGCCATGGATCCAATTCTTCAGATCAGTATTGTACTCAGCCTCTAACCAAGGCAACCATTATGTACCACCAGTAGTATATGATCAACTCTTGTATTCTAGAGCTTTGATCGCATGATTATTTTTGACATTCTTATGAGCATGGGGATGCCCGACTCGTACATATACATGCCACACATTATTTTTATCTCACCCATTGATGGGAACCACATTAATACAAAAACCAAAAGCCACCATGCCCCATCCTAGGAAGCACCACCTCTCCCCAGAAAATCCTATGATGTCCGTCGGCCATACGATAATTTCATGCCCTCACACATCAGGGGGTAATTTGTTAACCCAAAATATCCCACAATGAGGTCTACATGACCTACACCACCTAAACACATCCACGTACAACCTTCATTTGACCCTCATTTGACCCCCACACCCTCAAGAAGGCTTAAAAATATGAAAAAGGGATTAAAAACCTCTAAAAAGAGCCAAAAATAGCTCTCACAGGGGCTAAAGCCACCAAAAAGGGTCTAAATCCCCTCAAAGGAGCTTAAAATCCCCAAAAGAGCTAAAGATTGAGCGAAAGGGACTCAAGCCCCAACCAGGGGCTTAAAATTCTAAAAATCTTAAGAAAAAGTATAAATAGAGGAGTGGGGGTCACTTTAAACTCATTCCTTCTCTCCCTATTGTTATGATGCCCGCATGAGTGCCTTAAGACCATTTTCCTCTCAAGCCATTAACCCTCCCTCTCCTCCATTTCTCCATTGAGCCAAAGCTCCCCATCCATTGAGAGGTGCTTCTCCAAGCTAGGGCATGGTGGCCATTCCAACTAGAGAAGGTATACTTGTCTATTTTCTATTTTTTCTTTGGTTTCTGACATTATTTGCTTGCAGGTTTGTGGTTTAACATTAAGTTGCAGGCATCCATTGATTGCTTGCAGGTAGCTCTTTGCTTTCTAACAAGTTTGATGCAAGGTTATGGAGCTTAGTCCTAACCTTGTGTGTAGGGTTTTCGTTTTTATTTTCGTTTTCTATTTCTTTCTGTTCTTCCATTCTCACAGGAACCCTACCCTTCAATCCTATAGATGGAAGGGAGTGATTCCTGCTCTATTGTTAGGGTGAAATCCCTACTACAATGTTTGTAACCCAAAAGATTAACATATGTGTTGGAAAAACCTTGAAACTCCCATCGAAGGATGTACTATAAACCATATTGTAACATCAAATTTTTATGGAAAGGTCAAGGTTGGGATTATGACTATGGTGTTATCACTGTAGTGCCCAAAACCTTTCGTTTCCAAATTAAAAAAAAAACATTAAAACATTTAACCAAAGTTGCACTAAGTCCCTTTTTCATCAACCCTTATTTATAAGGTTTGGTATATTTTCCACCATGTAGTGGTGAGTCCATTTAGATTTAGGTTATAGTTTCTAGAACTAAGACATAGGTGCTAGGGCTAAGCCATAGCCTTTAGGCTTAAAATCCTTAGCAAAACCAACTTTAAAATTAAGCATAAAAATCAATGAGAACACCACCTTAAGGTGTTTTTATAGGTTTGTTGTCACCGTATGAAAATGCCATAGGTGGCACAACTTGTCCATCCAACGTAAAAATCATTATAAGCTAGTTCACACAAATTTCATTCACGACAACAATTTATTTCATATTTGGATCAAATTATACATGTTACGACAACATATTCGGATAAAAGAATATTTTTTGTGGAATTTCTTAAGGTGTATGACATCAGGTCAAGACTCCTTATGTCTAGTTCTAAAGAGAAGGAGGCTCACAAATTACCAATTCCTAGGAAAAATACTATAAAATAGTATGTCCATCGAATAAGCAGGACGTCTACGATGGATGTAGAAATTATCTGTTGATGCAAAGAGATGGCGCATTGATCAAATTTTGTCATTGTGGTTCATTAAATAGGCTTGGGGATTTGGGAGAAAGTAAGGCTTGGATGCTCTAGGATATGGTTGAGAGGAATGACAACTTCAGTTCTGCTTTCCTGATAGTGGCAACAAGTTCCTTACTAAGTGTTTTAAATTTTTAGTACTAATAATTATATTCTGAGTATACATTGAATTTCTAAATGCATTTAATAAGAGAATTCTATTATGCGTCTAACCCTAATCTACTATCTCTTTCAATAATATGTTATGAATACATATTGTTATTATTTACAAAATGTAGGAAATCACACATCATATTTATATTTTAAATATGATTATATATCGAAATTAGTAAACAAATATAAGCAAGTGTAAACTAATCACATTTTTCTAGGATCCGAAGGAATATANAATACGCATATATATATATATATATATATATATATATATATATATATATGCGTAATTTTTGTTTTGAGTATTCATACCCACTTTAGGAAATATCTAAACATAATAAGAAATAAATGGAAGTAAATGAAGGGATAACAATTAATCACCACACTAACAACTGAGTATTCAGTTAACAATCTAATCATCGATGTCCAGCTCATAGATCTAGGCTCCAAACTCAACAAATAATCAAATATACCTAAAATGAAGAACACATTTATTTCCAAATGAAATATCTTATATAGTAATCAAAATACACAGTAAGATTTAAAAATGGAAAATCACTTCTACAGGTTTTAATAACCTAATAAAATACAAGTGTACAATATATATTTTTGGGAATCCATACCAAAGAATAGATTGATCTGGATAAAGAGTTAAATTAACAAAAAATTCACGATATCTAATTATAAGAAACAATCATTTTATTGAGTTTAGAGATTCCAAATAATAATCACAATAAAATCGAATTAAGATCCAGGAACATGACCATAGGGTCAAGTTTATTTTTCTATCCCCAAAATAGAATTTACATATCGTATATTAACAAAGTCTTTAAAACATTCAAGTATATCGTGGTAATAATCCAATCCTTGGAATCCACATATTAAAACTAAAAATCGCAAATCCATTTCTCCATTCAAACAACTATTGTAAAATAAAATGCATTTCGAGTGTGAAGGGCTACGAAGCCCACACTAGAAATTATTGCATCTAAGTACAAACCCAATAGGGTTTTTAAATAAAAACGTATCTTAAGAATTTCAATACTAGTTATAAATCCCTATCCCTCCATATAAATTGTGAACAAAATCAACTAGGAAACTAGTTTAACCACAAATCCAAACAAGAGTCATTCCTTGTGATTATGTTTTCAAATCATTGTAGAGTCCACGAGTCATGCCTCGCTGGTGTTCACATGCACAAAATATGGTGGCGTTAGTATAAATTTACTAACCAAAAATTATATATGGAACATATTTTGGGGAAATCCCTCACTTCGGTACAAAGAAGAAGAAGGTCTGAGATGAGGTGACCATGTCCATGCTCTCGATAGAATATGCTTAGTGACCTTAATTCACATGGAAACAATGTTAATACTTGCAACATTAAAACTTTAAAGATAAATAAAACCCAATTGTAACTATTAAATGCATCCCGAGTTTGGGTGGTGTGGGTGAAACATGCTTATTCCAAACCTTTCGTACATAGCCTGAATTCACCTATCAACAAAACGACAGAGTCAAAATAACTTGAATTTTATAAATGTAAACCTTATTAAAAACAACCTGAGAGGGAGGACTTACCTCGTTAAATCGTATAGAGGGCCGAGGGTCGTCTCCTCTTGGCTCTTCCTTCCTTCTCTTCTTGCACAACCACATAAACATTTAATTCAAACTCTATACCCAACTAATAAACCCTTAAAACTAAAATGGCAGAGTCAATATGGAAGTAATTCTTCTTCCTTACCTGTTTGAAATCTTTCATGTTGCAAAGCCTTTTCCATCACTCGAAAGAGTGCGACCGACTTCCCTTTTAACCAAATGAGAATCCAAGTAAGGCTAAGGTTGTAATGGCAGCTACATTCACCATTAAACCACCGATAAAACCTCCAAAACAATTCAAGATTATAGAGAAGAAGCTAAACTTTCCTTAATAGACCATGAAGGGAAAATATTGTTGCAACATAACCATATTGGCAAGGCTGTGACTAACTCGTCACTATAAACACAGATAAATCCTTTTGAAAGACACATTCTATCATTTAAAACTTTGAACAAGTCTAGTTAAACCTATACATGCATGTAATTAAAAATACGCGATGAAAAATATAAATATGCTACGACCAATATAAGCATACAGTGATAAGTTTGAATAATAAATAGTAACACAATTTTTTTCTTTTGAAATTTACAGGTTTGTGACATTAACACACATGTATAAAACATCCTTCATAACCACGATAAAATATTGAAAGTTTAAAAATACTAATATTTTTTAAGTGTCGATTAGTGTTGGATGCTTTTTTCTTTTCTAATAAATTATAGATTTAAATTATTTAGTTTTAATTTTATTTTTTCATTGTTTATGAAGAAAAAGAATAATTATTTAATTTTTATTGTTTTTTTAATTAATATTGATAAGTTTATTAATTTTTTCTCTAGCATACGAAGTCGATTGTGGTATTCCATAGAATTAAGGTATGGCTAGAATACACAAATAGATTTGTTGGTGCATAGCTTTCATTTGTTTTAATAAGAAAAGTGTATTAACACACATGTACAAAACATCTTTTTTAACCATGATAAAATATTGAAATTTAAAAAATAATTGTATTTTTATAAGTGTCGAATAGTGTTGGATGTTTTTTTCTTTTGTAATAATTTCTAGATTTAAATTTTTTTTTTTGATTGCATATTAAGAAAATGAATAATTATCCCCGGATGTTGGTTCCATCGAGACAAACCGACGCCACGTAGCACCTCGGTCTGCGAGCCCTGCATGTGGCACCTCACATGCACAGGGGATGCCAAATAATCCCACCGCCAATGTTTCCATAACCAGTTCTCGTGTGTGGAGGGGAAAGGCCATCATTTTTGAGCTCTCGACGTAGGTTGGAAAATCATGATACTCCTCCTGTGCATTCATGGTGGAACAGACGAGTTTAATGTAGGCTAGTACATAGTTATGGTTTGGACAGGGTGGTGATATGAAGCGAATCGCTATGGAAGTTAGCAACATTGTCTTAAGTGGTTTCTATAATTCTCTCTCTCTGATAGTTGGATACTCCGTGAGATTTGAATCCTGGTCTCATCTTAAGGGTGGCATTGGGAGTCGGTGTGCACTTCTGATACTTGTAATCCTCCAATGGTTTGTCATATCTCAAGGAAACAGTTTCATTATAGGTTTTCAGAGTCTCGGGAGCTCCCACCATTTTGATCCTTCTCTGCGCAATGTTTGAACAATCTTGCAGCGCCTAGGAATTCGGTTGACAACCATGTCCATACAAAGAGTAACGCCACATCGCTCCAACACGGGAAGAGGGAAATCCCAAAGAGGGCTCAATCTACAAATGTGTTATGGTTACAAAGTTCAAATATCCAATCCGGTCCACATCCTCATAGATGATTGGGAAGGTAGGGTGTTGAACCAGCGTCTAGCAACAGGGATTGGAAGAATCCAAATCAACCACTATTGTCTCATTAAAAACATGCTAGGAAATCTAGTGGAAGATACGCTCAGCAATTGGTTTGAGGAATGTGATACAGTTCTTGCGATGAAATAAAAGATGGTTGAAATGGATGCTCAACTCACAAGTCTAGACAACACCTTCACCTAGAGGTGCATGGCTAACAAGGATGGCCACGTGGACAGTGGAAGTGGAAGTGCAACAGGGGGCAGGTCTCGGGATTCCAACTTGGTTCTTGCACCTCAGTTAGTTCAGGTTCCTCCTTTCCCCATTCCCACCACCATTGAACCTTTGTTCAAATGGGTGAGGGAAGAAGACGAACCAAGCAATGAAACACCATAGAAGACTTTAGTGACCACTTCTAACACCATCAGCACTTCACAAGAGGAAGGATGGGGCTTCCCCATCCTCGAAGAAAACCCTCCCTCTTAAATCATGCATAGAAATTCTTCAAAAACGAACTCACATTTCAGATTTTTTGTTGATGATGATGATGGTTAACGTCCCCTGAGACCAAAATTTGGTCTATCGGACCCTGAAGAAGAGAATTAACTAGTTTGTTTTAGAGTGATATTTCGATGCTCAAAGATCTTGGAGAGAAGCGTCCCGAGCTTACTATAATTTTGACAAGCTAAAAGGCTAGGAATGTCGGTATTGCAACAAAGATTATGAAACTGGGATCTAATGTGGGTGTTATACTTGTGTAGTTTGGTTTTCTCTCTATTTAATTTTGGGAAAAAAACACTTTAATTAAGCTCCATACCAGCTACTATGACTTCCTACAACTTTTGACCAGTATCTAAAACGACCCTCCATTTTTGAGATAATTGGGTGGTGGTTTCACCACCTGAGACCTACTTTGGTTAAGGCATTTTTTGTAAATTTTTTTCTCGTAGATTGATAGAATTTTGCAACCTTAAAAAAATAAATAATTATTTATTTTTTATTGTTTTTTAATTAGTATTGATAATGATGTAATCGAAGAAACCACAGTATCGAAATGACCAGGTCGACGTTTCGAATCCATATTAGGATCCATCATCAGGACGAGTCGAATGTGGAGAGAGTGAGAACGAAGGTTAAATACTGGAGCTCGGTGGAAATTCTAAGGTCGGCCGCGGAGACTAGGGTTTGCTAGGTCAAAAAGAAATTATTTTTTAATTTTATTTAATTTCAAAGTGTGAGGAAAATTAATCTACAAACCTATTTACCGGAAAAACGAAATGTTATATTATTAAAATTATGACCGTTGGAAAATTTTATTAAGGAGAAAAGTTGATATTAATTACTTTTTAACCCTCCAGTTTTTAAAAGATTTTTAAAAACCCACCTAATGCCCTAAAATTTTTAACAACCCTTAACATCCTAAAGTTTGAAATTTATTATTAATATTTTAAAACATAAAATTCTTAAACATATTAATATTAATAACAAAATGAAAACCTAGAAATTGAAATCGATGAAACTGGACAGACGGAAGCCTCGAGGAGATCGCTGCGTCAAAGGTTTGAGGAGATCGCTGCTGCGCCAGGTCTTCCTCCGTGAGCTCCACCCATGGCTGCGCCTGGGGGAGGGATGTCCCCTCCCTCCCCTCTCTCAGAGGTAGATGCCTTCAAGAAATTGCTTTCACATGCCGGGAAGAAAATGGCAAACCCCCAGATCCCGAAATTCATCAAAAAAATGGAAGCAATCCCTGAAATAATCCGACCAGAAGAAAAGCCCATCAAGATCGCTCTTGCCCTGGCAGAAAGAGGACTGGTAGGACAGTTCATGGGCCTATGGCCCTCCACAAGAACCACGGACAACTGGATACAAAGAAACTGGAGGCCGCAGCTGAAGCACAGCGTAACCTGCTACCCGGTGGGCAGAGGCTTCTATATTTTCGAATTCATCTCCAAAGACGATCGTGACCTCGTATTCAGAAATGGCCCCTACTTCATGGGATCCCAAGGATTGTATTTAAACCGATGGACCCCGGATTTCGATCCGAATCTTGACTCCCCAAAGGAGGTTCCAGTCTGGGTCCGTCTTCCTAACTTACCAGCCCACTGCTGGAACTCAGAATCCCTGGAAAAAATAGGAAATGGACTCGGCCGCTGCATTGACAAAGCAGATCCCAAGGGGCAATATGCCTGCGCCAGAATCTGCGTTGAGGTAGATCTCGAGGCGGGGCTACCAGAAGCAATCAAGATCTCGGTGGGTGATTGGCATCACTTCCAACAGTTGGACTACGAGCAGCTGCCCTTCAAATGCAGACACTGCCATGAACACGGTAACTTCCAAAGAAACTGCCCCAAATTCCAGCAAGGAGACGAAACTGAAGGATGGCAAAGGCCCAAAAAAGGGAAAACAGCCCCAAAAAACCAAGAGAGAAGGACCGGATCCGGACTGCAAGACCCAAGCAGCAAAAAAGCAACAGAAGAAGGGACCTTCCCTCCCAACTCCAGCCAGATCCATACTCCAAATCAGCCCTCAGCCACTGAGGGAACAAGCGCAGAAATCATAACCCCCGATAGTCTGAATGTGGCAGATCCTAGCGGCCCTGGTGAAGTACCCACGCACCCAGACCCAACTCTATCCCCAGTCATCACAGAGACTATCCCTCCCCTAAACGCCCAGGAGGAAGATCTATCGAATCTTGACTCAGATCAAGAGGGTTTCTCTGAGGAAGAGTACTCGTATTCCAGCAGTCCGCAGGCGACCCCTCTAAAGTCCAATAGAGGAAGAAAATCCAAAAAAAAGCACCGAGAAGAGACGTCTCTGAGAGATGTCGCTAAAGGATCCCAGAAAACTTTACCAAATATGATCAGCACCAGATCCAGGCAAGGCCAACCCGCCAAGGGGGCCTCCCCTCCCAAAAAAGTTTAAATGCGCTACATCTCCTGGAACTGCAGAGGTCTCGGCTCTAAAACAAAAGAAGAAGCTCTGAACGATATCATCAGAATAAACAAGCCAGACATACTGTTAATTCAGGAAACAAAAATGGAGGACTCAATCCTCTATCAAGCAAGCCACGCTCTCTGGAAAAAGGGCCCAGGGATAGCAATAAGCTCCAAAGGGGCCTCCGGTGGAATTGCCACCTTTGGGGACTCTACCAAATTTGAACTGGTCAAAGAAGAACGCAGCGATCACTGGATCTTCACAAACTTCCTTCATCTGGATTCCGGCCAACAAGTAAGTCTTTTTAATATTTACGTTCCTAACCTCTTTCCTGAAAAACGCAGCTCCTGGGAAACACTCGACACGTTTCTAAATCAGAACAGCCCAAGAAACATCATCATAGCCGGCGATCTCAATGTCACGTTATCATCTGCAGAGAAGAAGGGGGGCTCCGTAGTAAGGGACCAAGCGAGAGAATGGGTAGAGGACATTATCCTCCATTGGGATTTGATGGACATTAAACCACCATCAGGGAAGTTTACCTGGTCCAACAAAAGACTAGGTCCTAGACATATAGCAGCTCGTCTCGATAGATTCCTCATTCACTCAGAATACCTCTCCTCTGGTCTACTGGCCAACTCCAAAATCCTCCCCAATAGCACCTCGGACCATAGACCAATCCTTTTAGACATTCTCTCTGACGCCAACCTGGGCCCCATACCCTTCCGTTTCAGTCCTCTTTGGCTGCTTCAAGAGAACTTCCAGCAAGTAGTCTCGGACTCCTGGTCTATCCCTTTACCAGGTTCCCCCTCTTACTCTTGGGAACAAAAATTAAAGAGGCTGAAAGCTACTCTAAAGAACTGGGCTAAGCACTTAACCTCCCCCACCGCCAGCAGAATAGCAGCCCAAAAAGAACTCGAAAGACACCAGCATTCGATGGACTCAATCCCCATCACCAGCACCACAATCTCAAAGGAATCAGAGCTCCAAAAAGTCTATTTCAAAGCCTGTAGGGTCGAAGAAGAGTTTTGGCGCCATAAGTCCAGAAGCATGTGGCTAAAGAGCGGAGATAAAAACACAAGATACTTCCACAAACAAGCTGAATACCGCAAAAGCTACAAAGCGGTAAATGAAATCAACTTTCACGGATCACTGATAAAAGAGCCTGAGGAAATCAAGAAATCGGCCTATCTCACCTTTAAAGATCTCTTCTCGGCTCCGGAGGACGCCCCTTTAAACCCCTCGGATCACCCTTTTGACCTCATCCCTCCCCTGATTCAAGAAGCAGACAACCTTCTCCTCACCGCCCCCATCTCCCTCAAAGATCTTAAAATGGCCCTTTTCAGAATGAAGCCAGACAGCGCCCCAGGCCCGGATGGCTTTACGGCCAACTTCTTTACAAGCTGTTGGGACATTATCAAATTAGATCTGCTAAGGATGGTAAGGCACTCCCAAGTCACCTGCAAGGTCGGAGGAAGCACTAACTCCACCTTTCTTACTTTAATCCCGAAAGAAAAAGGAGCTAATTCCTTCTCTCGTTTCCGGCCAATCTCCCTGTGCAATCTCAGCTACAAAATAATAACCAAAATTATGGCCAATAGACTCAAACAAATCCTCCCCAAAGTCATCCCGGAAAACCAAGGGGGGTTTATTAAGGGAAGAAAGATCCAAGACAATATCCTCCTTGTCCAAGAGGCTATTCATACGAGCTGCCAGAGAAAAGAAGAGGGAATGGTGATAAAGTTGGATCTAGCCAACGCCTTTGACAGGGTCAGGCATGATTACCTCCTCTTAGTCATGAAGAATATGGGATTCTCAGTGCACTTTACTAACTGGGTGAAAGGCTGTATCAGCTCTCCCTGGATTGCCCCTCTTGTAAATGGTAGGCCCATAGAGTTTTTCCAAGCATCTCGAGGGCTCCGGCAAGGCTGCCCCTTATCGCCCCTCCTCTTTGCAA
This sequence comes from Pseudotsuga menziesii, assembly GCA_001517045.1. Lineage (NCBI taxonomy): Eukaryota > Viridiplantae > Streptophyta > Pinopsida > Pinales > Pinaceae > Pseudotsuga > Pseudotsuga menziesii. The sequence continues at coordinate 690 of LPNX010241604.1, read as the reverse complement.
TTCAAGCTTCTGTTCTCAGCTTCCAGTTAACCTCCAGCAATCATAAAAAAGTCCTCCCAGGCCTAAGGCTAGCCCCAAATGTTAAGAGCATCAATCACGCTCAGTTCGCGGATGACACGATCCTTCTAGGTGGAGCAAGCATTGTGGTAGCAAATCAGTTTAAAAAGGAGCTTGAAATCTACAACCAGATCTCAGGAAGCAAAATCAACCCTCAGAAGAGCAAGATTTATGGCTGGAACTGCTCAGCAAAAGATCTTGGGGAAATCGCCAGATCACTGGGCATGGAAGCTGTCCACGATTGGGACTCCTTCTCCTATCTCGGCGCTCCAATCTTTAAAAAAGGCACCAAAGCAATCCAGTGGTCCCCCATCATTGACAAATTTAAAAAGCGAATCCAAAGCTGGGGTTCAAATTGGCTAAATTCAGCGGGCAAAACAGTTCTGCTCAAGTCTGTTCGTATGAGCATCCCAATTTACCAAAATACCATCCTGCTAGCGCCGGTCTCCATACTGAAAAAAATGGAAGCTCTTTTAAAAAAGTTTCTCTGGGAAGGAGGTAAAGGAAACCTTCACAGAATACATCTGGTCAGTTGGAACAAACTCAAAATGCCTTACAAGGAAGGAGGCATGCAAGTAAGAGATCTGGCAAACCAAAATCTGGCCATGGGGGCCAAAACTCTTTGGAATCTGA
>LPNX010241584.1:0-19373 GCA_001517045.1 Pseudotsuga menziesii | reverse complement strand
GGTCCATAAAATAATAAAAGTATTGGTATAATTGACCCAAAAAAAACAATCATTGTAGTATTTAAACATGCACGCGTGTTGTGCTTCGCTAAAACGCACTCCCATTTTGCTTCACTAAAATGTGCTACAGTTTTTGTTCAGCCATTTTCAATTCTAGAATAGAAATGGGATGTGGTGACAATCGATTTCATCACCAAATTACCCAGGATAGTAGGGGGGTTAGTAAGAGTTAAGGGGAAGAGGGGAGTGCAGGGGGGTCCATAAAATAATAAAAGTATTGGTATAATTTACAAAAAAAACAATCATTGTAGTATTTAAACATGCACGCGTGTTGTGCTTCACTAAAATGTGCTCCCGTTTTGCTTCACTAAAACGTGCTACAGTTTTTGTTCAATAAAACGCGCTCCTCTTTTGTTTAAATTCAAAAATGTATTTCCTCCAAATGATAAGGCTGAGCCTCCACCCATGCTTGCATGGCATTCTTATGCCTATGTGTCTGCTTCAGAATTTGCTTCAGATTCAACATGTCTGGGATGGAGAGCACCTCACTTTTGTCGGTGCAATAATAAATATAAAATAATTTTCTAAATAATCATTTTAAGATTGAAGAAAATATGTATCTTATACAACTATTTTCCCCATTGAGATTATGGTTATGACTAGGTGCCTAAAAACAAGAACAACAACATGGAAGACAAAAGGATTCTTAATATTGTTTCAAACTCCAATCAACAAAATGGAAGACAAAAGGCTTCCTAGCATTGCTTCAAACTCGAATGAAAACTACTTGCAGTTAAAGGAGTTTTGGCATAAAGATGTGGTAGGGTTGGATAAACCATTGGAGAGCCCAGAAAAAAATCACTATAAAGAATAAAAATAATATTAAAAATACCACTACATCTAAATCTAAATCTAAGGATGGGAGAGAATTAAAAAATTATAAGGAGGTGATCAAACCTAATTTAAAAACTCAAAAGTATCTTTCAAAACTATAACAAACAAATTCTCCAATTTGAACTTATGACCTTCTAAAAGGAAACACATAATGTTCACTACTAAACCCACCCAAATTGTTCTTTTGCTTCAAACTTCAATCATTATTGCTTCAAACACCAATCATAACTACTTGCTAAGAGGATTTTGCATAAAGATGCCAAGCCTTGGATAAATCATTGGAGAGTCAAGAAAGAAGTTATAAAAAATAACAATGATATAAAATATACCACTACATCTAAATCTAAATATGGAAAATGATTAAAATGCTATAAAGAGGTAATCAATACCAATTTAAAAACTCAAAAGTATTCTTCAAATTATAACAAATAAACCCTATAATTTAAACTTGTAACCTTTAAAAAAAACAAATATTCTTAACTACTAGATCCACTCAATATTCTTTAAAAAAACAATTAAAACAAAATTAACATGAAATATAATATAATTTAATATAACTAAAATGTCTAAACTTATATTTAACAATCTTTTACACACCTAATTTTTAATAAAGTTTTAGAAATATTTAACAATATTTTACACCTAAGTTTTAATAAAGTTTTATATTTCTAGAACTATATTCTAATTTAAAAGCATCATTAAAAACAAATTGAAGTGAATTTAGCATCATAGAGGAATTTTGAAGTGACCATTCATTTGGAGTAGTCAACTGGCAATCTATTAATATATGGCATATGCAATAATAAAAAAACACGATCCAAATTGATGCTCAGCGCTTTATAGAAAAGCTATCAGCTAGATATATAACCTGCCCACTTCAACCCGGAATAGAAAAGTACTTCAACTCTGAATAGAAAAGCTATTACCTAGATACGTAACAAGCCTGCTTCAAAGAAAAAATTTATTCGTTTCCTCTCTAAGACGTCCAATTCTCACTTTCTGTACACAAGACAGAAGGTCATCTCAATTTCACTTTCTTTGAACCGAGATCAGTATTAAGTTCTGGACTCTCTCAGCATCTCCCGTATTAAGAATTACTTGCATTTGTGGTAGGCAAGTCATTCTGTATGACAAATAGAGAGTATCTGAGCTCGCTTTTTCTTTGCAAGCTTACCGTCCAAGCCACATGGATACCCAAAGCTGAAAACATGGTTTGTCAAACTATGATAAATAATATCCTACTTTTAGGAGGCACTAAAATAAAGTTGCTTTGAATGCGACAGCCAATAGTGTGAGAATTCCTGGAATGTGTCTGGTTATTCAAATGAAAACAGCAAAGTAATTATTTAAAAGAAGAAAACCAGGCGAACACATTAGTGGTTCAGAATGTTGTTAAATTTGGAAATGTCTTCTGTTCTAAAGATGATACCTCGTCTTTATTGTAATAACGCATTAGAAGGTAGTGAGTATAAGAAGTGCAGAGTAGCGAGGTTCTAGGCACAATGATCGCTCAAGTTGTTTGAGTTGTAAAGAATTTAGTTTGATTCCATATTTCTTCTGGATCTCTAAGTGGGTTGTAAGGAAATTAGGTCAGAAATGTCAAGATTGACAGGGCCACTAACAGTAGGGAGAGTTATAGGGGACGTTTTAGATATGTTCATGCCGAGCATAAAGATATCTGTGGTTTACAACTCCCATACGCAGGTCAATAATGGGTTCGAGCTCATGCCTTCCGCCATTGCAGCACCTCCTCGTGTGGAAGTCATAGGCGGTGACATGCGCACATTTTATACTCTGGTAATTTTAACTTTTTTATTCACACATGCAGTACTGCAATTTTTCATGTCATTGGCTGCTTCTCTGCCATCGTTGCTGTTGTTTTTAGAATTTATATTTCAACTTTTTGAAATCCTTCAAACTCAATTTATGCTTTTCGTTTTTCTGTAAAATCGTAAGAAGGGCCCAGAGCTCATGTTGCTTGGCTGAGTGAATTAATTTTTCGGTTGCCCACTGGAAAGTTCAGATAATGACGGATCCAGATGCTCCCAGTCCCAGCGATCCCACAGAACGCGAATATCTCCATTGGTATGTCTGGACATTTTGCGAATATTTCGAAACACTTGATATCAATGAACATATGATCTGTGTTAGTGAGTTGAATTCGGGCCTCTCGTCACATTTTGATCATTTATTTTCCACCATTTCTAGATTTATAACGCCTTAGGTCTCCCTGTTATGATGTGCAGGATTGTTACTGATATCCCCGGAACAACGTCGAATTCTTTCGGTGAGCATTGAACTACTTATCTTATTTCAATATATAGATCCACTTATACAAGGGAGAGGCTTAATGGCAAGTAATCAATGGTGGCAATTGGATCATTATTTGCAGGTAAAGATATCGTGAGTTATGAGACTCCAAAGCCTGTTATTGGGATCCATCGCTATGTACTCGCTCTGTTTCAGCAAAAGGGCCGGCAAACAGTACTCCCTCCTCGATCGCGTCACCGTTTCAACACGAGGCAGTTTGCACAAAATAATGGACTTGGATTGCCCGTCGCTGCTGTTTATTTCAATGCACAGAGAGAAACCGCCGCTCGAACACGTTGAGATCATCTAAACAATGTGTTGCATGCATGACTACCGTCCATTCTTATATGAATTCATAGTGAAGTATTGCGTCACTGCATTGCATTTGCGTGTTTGTGTCATACCCTTTTAAGACTTCATGAACATCTGATTATGGAATTGAGCGGAAGCCATTAACAGTGTAGATTTCCGCTTTGTTTTTAAGACCTACTTGACAACTAGTGTAACGGGCTTTAGATCCATTTTACTAAAATAGAGAAAATTATTTTGGGTGGTCAGGCAGCATGTTGGTACTGCACCAATGCACCGAAGTATCCATCCTTGAAATAAAAAATTAGATCCATTTTACTAAAATAGAGAAAATTATTTTGGGTGGTCAGGCAACATGTTGGTACTGCACCAATGCACCGAAGTATCCATCCTTGAAATAAAAAAATAAAAACATTTTGAGAGTTTTTACTTCCAATTATTTGTTAACCAATTTTTTTTATTTTTTTATTAAATAGTATTTGTTTTGTGCTTATATTAACTCTAACAATTTGGTTTATTAAATAGTATTTGTAACAACTTAGTTTATTAAATAGTATTTTTCTTGTGCTTATATTAACTCTAACAACCTGGTTATATATTTTATCCTATGTTTAACCATCAGCTATCTTCACAAAACTAAGTGGTTGGTTGGACCTAAGTGCATTGACGTGCCCATTTACTTATGGTTGTGCTAGTATATGAAACAATCAAAACAGAAGTTCATTGTAGAATGTAGTTTGAGTTTGTGTTTACAGTCCCAAATGCTTGTTTAGTTTTCATTTTGAAAAGGTTTTTTAATAATGTTTTTTAAAATGAAACTTAACATATATTAAATAGAATAGGTAGGCTAATGGTTAAGAATATGTGTTTTCTTTTAAAATGTGAGAAGTTCTATTTTGAATGACCATGAAATATAATACTTTTGCATTCACATAAATTCATAGTATCTCAATTTTCCATTCATTATTATTATTAAAAACACTATTATACAAATACAAATAAAAAAGAAAAAAGGTAGATCAATTATTGTTTTCAATTATCCAAAGTAATAAGATAAACAAATCAAAAACACTATTTTAATATAAATACAAATAAAAATTAAAACAAGGTAGATCAACTATTGTTTGCAATTATCCAAAGTAATAAGATAAACAAATCAAAAACACTATTTTAATATAAATACAAATTAAAAATAAAACAAGGTGATGATGACGATACTTATTAGTGTCCACTACGAGACTTACTTAGGCATTAAAAAGGTAAGAGTTACTTGGTAAATTCTTTAGAACTTTATTTATATGCTCAAAAAGCTTTAAGAGAAACATTTTTAATTCACCATAGTTGTGACCAGTTAGTATTGTAGCAAATATTTTGAAATTGCATTCTAATGTGACGTAGGACATTTTATGAGAAAGTGGTTTTCATCTTCAACCCTCTTGGTGTCACAAAGATGACAAATTATTTCATCCCATAGCATTTTAGGAATTTTATAGCATCGAATTTCACTATGGAGCTCACGAGAGTTTGTTCTTATATTAGCAATGTTAATTTTATTCTTTACTCTAGTTAAAACACTCAGATGATTTTGATCTTCTAGATTATGGTTAATCACCTCCTTATAATATCTTCTTTTTTTCTTATCCTCTAACTCTTCAACGCACCACATCGTCTCCTTAAATTTAGATGGAATAATACTTTTAATATTCTACAAAGTGAACTCTTCCTTGACTCTCTAATGATTTAGCCAAGACTTGACATCTTTATGCCAACATTGCTTAAGTCGTAGGTGGTTTTTACTAGAGAAAAAAGAAATAAAATAAGTCTCTTATAACACATGTGGTTTATATTATACTTGTGCATTATGTACCTAGTCATAGCTATGCTCCCAATCGAGGAGAAATGTGCTTCTATGAGGAGGTTAGGATAGGGTGTATTGCCTTTAATTTTGAGACTATATATTGCAAAATAGTTTTGGATTTTCTCTATCCTTATCCATGATTCTCTAGATATGTTGCAACCCCAAACTTCACATGATCCACATAAGAGAACAAGAGACTGTGACAAAAGTTTCAAATAAGAGTTTATTCATATCCCAAAGCCAAAGGTCTATTGGTTTACAATTTTTTTCAAGACCATGATAATTTTTCCACCATATATTAATGCTTTTATAAATGTTATAATTCTAGTTAAGCTTATGATGAAGATCAATTTTGAGATATTTATATAAAGTCACTTACTCCAATTTTTTGATGTGATACATGAAATTATCATAAGCAATCTTTTAGGATTCGATTATCATAACTTTTTTTTTGTTAGTGTTAACAATCATACCCATACTAGAGAAAAAATCTTTGATAATTTCGGTTGCATGTCAAGATCATAAGGACCCCTTGCCATAACAAAAATATCACCATCATAGAGAAGAAGGATGGCGACTACACTAGCCAAAGTCGTGACATCACAACTTGCCTCCTCCAAACACTCTAACTTGTTGATGTAAATAAAAAAAAGGGTAGGGGATAGGGGACATCCATGCTTGACTCCTATATTACAATTAATTTATTTTCACTATCCCTCAGAGTTCCTAAACTCGGAAATAAAATTCTCATAGAACCTTATCACGATAACTCTCAACTTAAAAGGGACTTTAATCTCTTCTAATCTATTCCAATGGCTAGCTTGAGACACTATGTCAAAAAAAATTCTAAGTCAACAAAGAAACAAAAACGATTGGTTTTATTATTACGACACCACAACAATGATCCTAAGAGTAACAAGGTGGCACACAGTTGAATAATAGCCTCAAAATCCTACCTAGACTCTATTTCTTTTTCCGTGACTTTCTAGACATATGTTGGTCTTCTTTTATAGAATAATTCAAATAATTTGGCTAAAAGAGAGATAATCATTATGGCCCTGCAATTAGATGGAAGTTTTTATCTCCACTTTTAAAAATAGGAACAATAAGGATTTATGTCTAGAGTTTAGGGAAACCCTAATTGATTGCTAAATTGAAGAACCTACAGATGTGAGGGATGAGGACATTCCCACCTTTTTTTAATTATATTTATTGGTGCACACATGAATACGGCTCCACTTTTTAGTGTCATTCTACAAATCCAAAACACAAGTCCGAAAAGGAAATCTATAATGCATATTCATTATAGATGGTTTGGTTCAGAAACCGGAGCCTAAAACCGAAGCAAAACGTAGTTACACTATATCACAAGTGCGATATATCGTACTTTCGTTTTGTAAGAGTTACAAATCGCAAGTGTGATATATCGCAAGTGTGATTCGTAAAACTAAAAAAAAATGCACGCTCACGACCTTTATTTGTTTATATTGCATTGCGGACCATGAAGAACGGAAGGGAGATATATCAGGAAAGTGTTTTAGCTCACATGCGATTTGGAAGGCACAATTTGAGGGAGGATATCGACAAGGTTGAATGGAACGGAAAGTAAGAATTGCTTTGGTTTTTGGTTTTTCTTTGTTAATTTAATAAATTTTAATTAAAACAAAGAATGAAATATTAATTCATTTTGAAATTTGTTGTTTTTATATTAACAGATAACATTAATCCTGAAGCAAATGTCCATAATCAAAACACCAATAACCCAAATCCAAATCCAAACACCAAACACATGGAGGAGGAACACGATAGGAATTTGGAAATTTTTGCTCGTTTAGGTGCATTGAGATGCCTTTGTTCATTTTTTAGAGGGGGGGACCACTTAAGATGGTCATTGGGCGAGGCACTAGATAACATAATGAATACAATTTACAATTCCTGGGGAGCACTGTACAACATTATCTCCTACAGGGATTCCTAGAGGCAATACTATTCCACTGGGTTGAGCTACAAAGATAACAAAAGATGAATTTTTTTCACTATTCTAGGACCCTAGTACTGGATTTGTTCCTCCCACCATTCGACCACACATTTCTATAGACTGGTGTGTAGAACCAAATATTAAAGCCAACTGAATGGATCGTTGGTACATGGTCTTCGATGAAGACCCTCATGGGAATAGAGACATCCCATTCTATTTCTTGAGGAAATTGTATGCCGAGTTTATCTTGGGTAAACACGAAAAATTACTTTGATATTTTAGAGTTCCAGGGGATAGGACATCGGATGCCCCAAGATAGGAAAGGGGTGAGGACTTATCCAAACCATGTGCGACGAAATCCACACACACCAAACCCCCCTAGGTTATATCCTCCTACAGGTCACGTGATTGATGACACATAAGAGGCATTATTCCAATTGGAAGATACATTGCTTCGACATGGGACTGTTGTAGAGGGAAATGTAGGCCAAGGGGTTGGCACATCTTAGACTGGCATATCTGGGGTTGGACCATCACACAAATCGGATCCACTTAGGTCTCTAGACCCTACCATATCTAGAGATCACACTAGACATGCAAAGGGTTCAAAGCGTCACGTCATGCCACATCCTTACATTGCTTATGGAAACATATTCTATGGGCCTTCTTCAGAGTTTCACGGTGATGGGTTACTCCAATATGTAAGTCAAACTCGTTCTTCATATATTTTATTATTCTTTATATCACATTTTTCAATTCTTTCATAATTTATTTCTATTTTAAGTATCTGACAATTTACGTAAGAACATTTACAATTGGTGTTTAATGACACCCAAGAATCCCATACTCAACCTGTTGATGCTAATGATATGGATGCAGCGATCAATGATGCATATGATTTTGGTGCTTCACCATTACTTTTAAGAACATTACTTTTTAATTTATAATCATGATTTACATATTTATAGTATCGATTGGCACATTTAATACATCTTAAGATTGATACAATATATTTTATGCAGGATGGGAACGATGAGCATGTTGCGTCTGAGACAAGTCCATCACAAGTAGAGCAAGATTCGCAACTACAGGTATGTTTTTAATTATGGTTATAATTATGTTTTTAATTATTCAACATGTATGCTTTTAATTATTTGAAATTATCTAATTGTATCTTTATGTTTTTTTACATAGGAACATATGTCTGATAGGCTTGCCACCCGAGCGGCCTTGCTCTTTGATGCATATATCCATCCTTTTAGGTTGTTTTCAATTGTTTCACCCACTGGTGACCCACCTCTTCACGTCCCCCAGGTATATGTATATCTTGCTTATCTTGTATCTGTGTCCCCAATTGTCCCTCCATGTAGTATAGTTTTCTTTGTACATGCAAGTATCTTTTTGGTGCACCCATTGATTTGCTCACANTGACATACATTATCTTATGCAGCTTTCTAGTGAGCGAGTTGTGCTTGAATAGAACCAAATCGATTCCACTGGTGACCCACCTCACCCCCCCCCCTCCCCCCGCCCCCCACAAGGTACATGTATGTGGGTGAGTGCAAGCTAATAAAGGTCACTTTTGGCACGTTAGGTGCAATAGAAAAATGAAAAATCAGGCATCCCTCAACTTAATTGTATTTTTTGAGATAATTACACAAAATAACTTGCTTTGAGTAAAAAATACTAAATGTAGGAAATTGAATCAAGTTTCCGAATATATAAGGTTTATGTATTGAAAATTTTTATAACTATGTCAAGTTTCATTTTTTCTAACAATCACTTTTTATTTTTTAGGCAAATGATAAGGTATATGTTTTTGTGGGTGCGGCCTTTAAGGGCCTAAATGATGCTTTCGAGATACAAAAATTTGCAAGCATGTAGAGAACATATAGCACTAGTGCAGCGCTATTTTTTGAAAATAAAATTAGTAATTTTTAATTTTTTTTATAATTATCTAAGTTATCATTCCTCGAAAATGGTATGTCTTTTGTGGGTGCAGCCTTTGAAGGTCTTAATGAAATAATCATGAAATGGGTTTTTTATAGAATGTAGAGGTCAATGACTTCTACTGCACCATATAATTTATTTTTAAAACGATTAAGAATTGAAAAAGTTATGGAAAAAACACTAACAACATGTTTTTTGACTTGAGTTAGGACACAATAGAAATTGAAAAAGAAAGGAAAATATAATATTTTTTAATAAAAATTACATATTTAGAATCTACAGAAGAAATGATATTTATGTTTAAGATTTTGTCAAAAATTATTGTGTGTACCATACTGTAACAAGTGCGTAAACATCGACTTCTTCAGAAACTAGAAGAAATGCCCAATTAGCTATGGTTTATCATATACCATAGCACGAGTTTGGCATTACCGAAGCAAATTCCAATCCATACACATAGGACTATTGGTGACATGCGAGCAAGTGAATTGGCATGTTTAAATTAAAATTGCATTCCCCACCCTTATATAATTGGAAAATGCGTGCACGTTAAAGAACTACAAAACGCGTGTGCGTTATAGAACTCTAAAACGCGTGCGCGTTATGGAACTACAAAACACGCACGTGTAATGTATTTCTATAACACGCATGTATTTTGTAGAGATAAAAATCTAGCACTATATGCAATATATCAAATGTATGGATAATATTTTAGAGGGGGTGTGGAAGAGTTAAGGGCCTAGGAGGATGTTGTAAGTTCAGGTGGGATGGTTAATAGTTGAGAGGGGGTAGGGAAGGGTCAAGGGCCTAGGAAGATGTTGGAAGTTCAAGTGGAGATGGTTAATAGTTGAGAGGCGGTGGAGAAGGGTCAAGGGCCTATGAGGATGTTGTAAGTTCGAGTGAGTATGGTTAATAGTTGAGAGGGGGTGGGGAAGGGCCAAGATCCTAGGAGGATGTTGAAATTCAAGTGGAGAAAGATGAATGGAATGAGAACACTATGGATTACAAGGGTGAAGGGGAATGGGGACTGAGAGAATTATTAGGAGGAGAAGAGGTGTTGAAGATGTATAGGGTTAGAAGCATTACGCGAGACTTGAGTGACAAAGGGGGATAAGGTGGAGGGGAGGAAGTGGGTGATGGTTTGATGAGAGAGAGGAATGGTGAATGGAAAGGTGGATATGGAGTATTAGAGGAGGAATAGGATGTGTTGGAGGAGAGAGGTGAAGGAGGGGGAAATTGAAGAGATGGGAATGAGATGCGATAAAACAGAGAATAGGGGTCATAATGAGGTAGGGGGTTGAGGAGAAGGGATAATTTGAAAACATAGAGGAAAAAAGTATAAGAGAGAGAGAGAGAGAGAGATGTGGAGAGAGTGTGAGAGAGTATAAGATAGAGAGGTAGGAGGGAGCGTGAGGGAGGGATGGAGATAGATTGAAGGAAAGAGATAGTGAGGGAGCGATAGAAAGTGTGAGTGTGTGTGTGAGGCAAGGGCGGGGGGATAGACACAAGGAGAGAAAAGGGGGCAGGTTCACACACACACACACACACACACATAGAGAGAGAGAGAGAGAGTCCAAGACAGAGGGTGGAGGGTTGGGCGATGCAGAGAGAGGGATGTTGTGAAAGAGAGAAACATGGAGAGGGAGGGTGAAAATAGATAGGGAGGGAGGGATACAATTTGAGAGTGAGAGAGAGAGAGGATAGGTAGATGAATAATGCCACAGAGGGATGGTAGTTAAGGGAGAAGGGAGGGAGATATTGATAGAGAGAGGTAAATAGAAGATGGAGAGAGAGGGAGAGACATCAGGAGTTTGTGAGAGAAGGGGAGAAACACACACACACACACACATATTATGTGGGAGAGAGGGGGATGGGTGAGTGACAAAGGGAGAGGGGGGGGGTTAGAAATAGATAGAGAGAGTGATGGAGGAAAGGATAGTTAGAAAGGTATATAGAAGGTGGATATAGATTATGAGATATGGGAAGTGAGAGAGAGAGAGAGAGAGAGAGATATTTTGTGTGGGAGAGAGGGAGGGAGGGGTGAGTGATAAAGAGGGAGGGGGGGTGAATGATAAAGAGATTGATATGGAGGGCGGGATAGTGAGGGAGTTATATAGAAGGTGGAGAGAGCCTATGAGAGAGGGGGGGTGAGAGAGTGGCACACACACAAAGATATATAGAGAGAGAAGGGGGAGGGACACACACAAACACAAAAAGAGAGAGAGAGAGAGAGGAGTGAGCTATAGAGAGAGAGGGGGGATGGGTGCATGATATAGAGAGAGAGTGTGTGGTGGAGGGAGGGATAGTGAGGGATTTATAGTGAAGGTGGAGAGAGGTTATGAGAGAGAGGGAATGAGGAAGGGACACGGAGACACACACACACACACACACATATAGAGAGAGAGAGAGAGAGATTATGTGTGAGAGAGAGGGGGGAGGTGTTAGAAACAATGAGAGAGGGGGGGGACAATAAAGAGAGAGTGATGTAGGGAGGGATAGAGAGGGAGGTATAAAGAAGGTGGAGAGAGGTTTTGAGAGATGGGGAGTGACGGAGGGACACACACACATAAATATAGAGAGAGAGATGGAGGTTGTTAGAGAGAGAAGGGGGAAAGACACACACACATACACATAGAGATAGAGAAAGATGGAAATACAAAGGCAGGGAGGGCCAGTGAGTAAGGAATATAGGGATAGTGAGTATGGCATATGTGTAGCCATATATGCTAGAAATATTATTTAGGGATCAAGTCTTGTATTTCCTCCATTGATCATGTTGAGGCCTTAATACCCATATCTAATGCTCAAAACCTCTTAAAGGAATGTGCATATTTTCTTGGAGACTAAGCATACCTTGAGTAGTTCATCTGCGGTGCTTCAAGGAATTGTTCATTAACATGGGTGCCTCAAACATTCCATTATGGCCTAAGGAATTAGCATATTCCCTCAAACATGTCTCAGAGGTCCCATTCCTGCTACTTAAAACCACCTAATTCTACTAACATCCATATTCATAGTCCAAATATACCTATGAGATGGCATGTGTGATTTTTTAAGACATCCTTCCTATCCCTGGATGCATAGAAGCTTTAGTTAGGGGCTAAGGCCATATTTTCCTCCCTTGACTATGTCCATGGCCTTGAGATCCATACCTAGTGCTCAACAAATGATGATGGCATGCACATCCTGATTAAGATTCAAATGATTCACTTTCAACGTCATGTGTGGTGGTTGGAGGCATCAATCTTGGCCCTAAATGGTTAGCAAATTCCTTTAAGGCCTAAGGACCAAGTGTTCTCCCCCACCCATGTGAATGGGACTAATATATGTACTTATTGATAAAAAATTTCTAATGGAACTAGTATCCCAATTTCAAGGTAAATGAAACCATGGAAGGATCTATTGAGGTTGTTCAACACATCATTCTTGGCTCTAGATGGATAGAAGCATATTCTAGTGGCTAACTCCTAGGTTTCCTCCCTTATTATGTCTAAGGTCCTAAGACACATATATAGTATCAAAAACCCCTAATGGTTCCCATATCCCGATTGATAAAAAAACTATCAACATGAGAGGTCATCTATGGTGATTCAAGGCAACCTAAAATTAAAGCTTTATGTACCAACCAAGATTAACACCTTATCCTCCATATCTAATGCTAAAAAAATCCTAATCATGGCCATATCCCAACTTAAAGGTTGAGGATACCCTTAAGATATCATGTGTGTTTGTTCGGGGTGATGTCTATAGGATTCCTTTAGGGCCTAAGGACTAGGTTTCCTCCATCAACCATGTTTACAGATATGTTTATAGTGCTAAGAGAATTATAATGTACTGCATATTCTCTCTTAGATGCAAAATATCACATGCAAAAGTCCTATGTGCAAGTTCAATGCCTTGTTCATGGACCTCAAGCCTTAAAAGCTACCTTTAGGACATAAGTCTTGAGTTTCCTCCCTCAAGCATGGTCAAGGGACTATGACCCATACTTAGTTCTTAAAACCTCCCAATGGTGTCCATATTACAACACAAAGAAAAATTATGCTATTGGAAGTTTAGGCATGGTTGTTTGATATGTTGTCCTTAATGATGCTAAAATATTACTATAGGTCCTAAGTCTTGATAATGCAAACTATTGTTTTTATTCATTTCCCTAGCCATGCACTAAAACCATTTTTTTGGTTATCCATAACGCGTGCGTATTCTGCTTCTCTAACGCGTGCGTGTTTTGCTTCTCCAAAACGCATGCATGTTTTGCTTCTCCAAAATTTTATAGCACCCAATTTCACTATGGAGCTCATGTGAAGTTTGTTCTTATATTAGAAATGTTAATTTTCTTCTTTACTCTAGTTAAAACACTGAGACAATTTTGATCTTCTAGATGATGGTTAATCACCTCCTTATAATATCTTCATTTTTTCTTATCCTCTAAGTCTTTAGTGCACCACATATTCTCCTTAAATTTAGATGGAATAATACTTTTAATATTCTACAAAGTGAACTCTTCCTTGACTCTCTAATGATTTAGCCAAGACTTGACATATTTATTCCAACGTCACTTAAGTCGTAGGTGGTTTTTACTAGAGAAAAAAGAAATAAAATAAGTCTCGTATAACATATGTTGTTTATATTATACTTGTGCATTATGTACCTAGTCATATCTATGCTCCCAATCGAGCAGAAATGTGCTTCTATGAGGAGGTTAGGATAGGGTGTATTTCCTTTAATTTTGAGACTATATATTATAAAATAGTTTTGTATTTTCTCTATCCTTATCCTTGATTCTCTAGATATGTTGCAACCCCAAAATTCACATGATCCATATAAGACAACAAGAGTGATAAGAGTTTCAAATAAGAGTTTATTCGTATCCCAAAGCCAATGGTCTATTGGTTTACAACTTTTTTCAAGACCATGATAAGTTTTCCACCATACATTAATGCTTTTATAAATGTTCATAATTCTAGTTAAGCTTATGATGAAGCTCAATTCTGAGATATTTATATAAGGTCACTTACTCCAATTTTTTGTTGTCATACATGGAATTATCATAAGCGATCTTTTACGATTCGATTATCATAAATTTTTTTGTTAGTGTTAACAATCATACCCATACTAGAGAAAATGTAATTGAGAATTTTAGTTGCATTTCAAGATCATAAGGACTCCTTGCCATAAGAAAAATATCACCATCATAAAGAAGAAGGATGACGACTATGCGAGCCAAAGTCTCGACATTACAACTTGCCTCTTCCAAACACTCTAACTTGTTGATGTAAATACAAAAAAGGGTATGGGATAGGGGACATCATTGCTTGACTCCTATATTACAATTAATTTATTTTCACTATCCCTCAGAGTTCCTAAACTTGGAAACAAAATTCTCATAGAACCTTATCACGATAACTCTCAACTTAAAAAGGACTTTAATCTCTTCTAATCTATTCCAATGGCTAGTTTGAGACACTATGTCAAATGTTTCTCTAAGTCAACAAAGAAACAAAAATAATTGGTTTTATTATTACGACACCACAATAATGATCCTAACAGTAACAAGGTGGCACATAGTTGAATAATAGCCTCGAAATCCTAGCTAGACTTTATTTATTTTTCCATGACTTTATAGACATATGTTGGTCTTCTTTTATAGAATAATTTCAAATAATTTGGCTAAAAGAGAGATAATCATGATGGCCCTACAATTAGATGGAATTTTTTTATCTCCACTTTTAAAAATAGGAACAAAAAGGCTTTATGTCTAGATTTTAGGGAAACCCTACTTGATTGCTAAATTGAAGAGCCTACGAATGTGATGGATGAGGACATTCCCACCATTTTTTAATTAGATTTATGGGTGCGTGCACAAAGATGGTTCCACTTTTTAGTCCCATTCTATAAATCCAAAACGCAAGTCCAAAAATCAAATCTATAATGCATATGCATTATAGATGGTTTGGTTCGGAAAACAAATCCTAAAGCCGAAGCAAAACCTAGTTACACTATATCGCAAGTGTGATATATTGCACTTTCTTTTTGTAAGAGTTACAAATCGCAATTGTGATATATCGCAAGTGTGATATATCACAAGTGCGATTCGTAAAACTAAAAAAAAATGCAGGCCTGCTGCCTTTATTTGTTTATATTGCATTGCAGGCTATGAAGAATGGAAGGCAGATATATCGGGAAAGTGTTTTAGCTTGCATGTGATTTGGAAGGCACATTTTGAGGGAGGATATCGATAAGGTTGAATGCAATGGAAGGTAAGAAGTGCTTTGATTTTTTGTTTTTCTTTGATAATTTAATAAATTTTAATTAAAACAAAGAATGAAATATTAATTCATTTTGAAATTTGTTGTTTTTATATTAACAGATAACACTAATCCTAGAGAAAATGTCCATAATCAAACCACCAATAACCCAAATCCAAATCCAAAAATCAAACACATGGAGGATTAACACGATAGGAATTTGGAAATTATTGCTCGTTTGTGTGCATTGAGATGCCTTAGTTCAATTTTGATAGGGGGAACCACATAAGACGGTCATTGGGAAAGGCACTAGATAACATAACGAATACAATTTCCAATGACCAGGGAGCACTATACAAAATTAGCTCCTACAGGTATTCCTAGAAGCAATACTATTCCACTAGGTTGAGCTAAAAAGATGTAGAGAAATTAAAGATAACAAAATACCAACTTTTTTCACTATTCCAAGACCCTAGCATTGGATTGGTTCCTCCCACCAGTCGACCACACATTTCTATAAACCGGTGCATAGAACCAAATATTAAATCCAACTAGATGGATCCCTGTTACATGGTCTTTGATGAAGACCCTCATTGGAATAGAGACATCCCATCTATTTCCTAAGGAAATTGTATGTCGAATTTATCTTGTATAAACACGAAAATTACTTTGATATTTTAGAGTTCCAGGGGGTAGGACATGGGATTACCCAAGATAGAAAAGGGGTGAGGACTTATCCAAACCATGTGCGGCGAACTCCATGCACACCAAACCCCCCTCGGTTATATCCTCTTGCAGATCCTATGATCGATGACACATAGGAGGCATTATTCCATTTGGCAAATACATTGCTTCGACATGGGACTGTTGTCGAGGTAAATGTAGGCCAAGGGGTTGGCACATATTAGATTGGAACATATGGGGTTGGACCATCAAACATAGAGGATCCATTTAGATCTCTAGACCCTACCAGATCTAGAGATCACACTATACATGCAAAGGGTTCAAAGTGTCACGTCATGCCACATCCTTGCACTGCTTGTGGAAACATATGCTATGGGTCTTCTTCAGAGTTTTTTGGCAATGGGTTACTCCAATATGTAATTCAAACTCGTTCTTCATATAGTTTATTATTCTTTATATCACAGTTTTCAATTGTTTCATAATTTATTTCTATTTTAAGTATCTAACAATTTACGTGAACACATTTATAGATGGTGTCCAATGACACCCCAGAATCCCATACTCAACCCGTTGATGCTAATGATATGGATGCAGCGGTCAATGTTGCATATGATTTTGGTTCTTAACCATTACTTTTAAGAACATTAATTTTTAATTTATCATCATGATTTACATATTTATAGTATGGATTGGCACATTTAATACATCTTAATATTGATACAATATATTTTATGCAGGATGGGAATGATGAGTATGTTGCATCTGAGACGGGTCTGTCACAAGTAGAGCAAGAATCACAACTACAGGTATGCTTTTAATTGTGATTTTAATTATGGTTATAATTATGTTTTAATGATTCAACATGTATCCTTTTAATTATTTGAAATTTTCTAATTGTATCTTTATGTTTTTTTACGTAGGAACATATGTCTGATAGAATTGCCACCCGAGCGGTATTGCTCTTTGATGCATATGCCCATCCTTTTAGGTTGTGTTCAATTGTTTCACCCACAGGTGACCCACCTCTTCACTTCCCCTGGGTATATGTATATCTCTCTTATCTTGTATCTTTGTGTCCCCAATTGTCCCTCCATGTAGTATAGTTTTCTTTGTACATGCAAGTATCTTTTTGGTGCACCCATTAATTTGATTACATTGACATATATTATCTTATGTGGCTTTCTAGTGAGAAAGTTATTCTTGAATAGATATAAATCAGTTCCACTAGTGACCCACCTCACCCCCCCCCCTCAAGGTACATGTATGTCTCGCTTTCTTTGAGAAAGCCATTGTCCGTCCATGTAGTATAGTTTTCTTTGTACATGCAAGTATCTTTTTGGTGCACCCATTGATTTGCTTGCATTGACATATATTATTTTATGCGGCCTTATAGTGAGCGAATGGTGCTTGAAGAGCACCCAATTGAGTTCGATGGTCACCCACCTCTCCCCCCCCCCAAGTACATGTATGTCTCGCTTTCTTTGAAAACGTCATTGTCCCTCCATGTAGTATAGTTTTCTTTGTACATGCAAGTTTCTTTTTGGTGCACCCTTTGATTTGTTGTCATATATTATTTTATGCATCCTTCTAGTGAGCGAGTGGTGCTTGAAGAGAACCCAATAGGGGTCAATGGTTTCCCCCCCCCCCCCCCCCCTCCCCTAGGTACATGTATGTCTCACTTTCTTTGAAAAAGTCAATGTAGGATGTAGATAAATTTTCAAATACTTATATAATTACTTGTCTTATACAAGGTTGTACATGTATGTAATTGTTGGTACCATTTATTCTTTGCACAATGCTAGTGAGGCACCAACGATACATGCAGTTAAACCGTAGACTACCATCACTTACACACAAACAGTAAGTAAAAATGTTATATTGGCTTGGAATTTGAACAAATGTACATAGAACTTTGTATTTATTTTTATAGGTTAGTAAACTAACTTACAAATTTTGGTTTGTGTGCAGTCTCTGAAAATGAGATCCGATCCTCTTGTTCAATGCTAGGGAACACCATCGAGCAGTCGAAAAAGAAAGATAGACTTCTCAAAATCCACTAACAGTGGCATTAAAAGGGGGGGTAAATAGAATTCATGTATAGAGAGGATACATACATGTACTATTTTGTTTGTGTACACACAGATGTACAGTATGATCCACTATTTTTTATTATGGCCATGGCATGCCATTTTCAAAAACATTATATGTACATATAATATAAAGCAAGGTTCATATTTATATATATGGTTGACTTGAGGGTGAGTGCACAAAGTTGAGGGTCTCTTTTGGCGCATTAGATGCAATAGAAAACTGAAAAAACAAACATCTATCAACTTGCATGGATATTTTGAGACACTTACACAATGAATCTTGTGATGAGTAAAAAACAAGAAATGTAGGAAATTGAATGAACTTTCCAAATATATAATTTTTTTCTATTGAAAATGTTGTTAACTATCTAAATATAGATATTTTTTAACAATCACTTTTTATTTTTGGGACAAATTATAAGGTATATGTTTTTGTGGGTGTAGCGTCTGAGTGACTAAATGATGGAATAAAATTACAAAAACCGGTATACATATAGAGAACACATAGTAATAGTGCACGACTATTTTTTCAATAATAAAAATAATTATTTTTTTTTATTATCTAAGAGATCAAACCTCAAAAATGGTACGTCAATTGTGGGTGTTGCGTTTGAATGTCTTAATGCAATTATTTCGAAATGGGTTTTTTATAGCATGTAGAGGACGTTGTTATTTAGTGCACCATACAAAAAAAAAAATTAAATGGTTGAGAAACAAAAGAGATATGGACGAAACACTAACAGCATGTTTTTTGAGTTGATGAGTGATGATAGAAGATAAATAAGAAAAAAATAGAAAAAATTGTTTATTCTTGTTAAAATTTACATATTTAGAATCTGCAAAAAAAACCATATATGTTTCTAAAATCTCATAAAAAATGGAGGTGTGCAGCATAATTAGACGAACGACTAAACATGGGCATATTGAAAATTTGGATATAATGTTGAATTAGCCATGGTTTATCATACTCCAAGGCATAGGCATGTTGAATCCGAAGCAAAGTACGAAGCATACACATAGGCATAAGAATTCCATGCAAGCATGGGTGGAGG
>LPNX010241573.1:0-65966 GCA_001517045.1 Pseudotsuga menziesii | reverse complement strand
GCGGAATTTAATTCCGCATCCAACAAGCTCTCCCGATCGAAATTTGAGTAAAAACACGGGGAGATATGTCGAAAATACAAACAAAAAAGTAGTTTTTTTAATTATACCTATCCCCAAATTTATATTAAAAAGGTGTTTAAGACCTATACGGTATTTCAAATTTAAAGCAATTTCATTGGTTAAAACATGATGACATGGAATTTGAATAAAAGTTAAAAGGCCCATTTTGAGTCGAAATTTCCTCTAATGTGAAATTTGATCATAGATTTGGATGCTCGTTTGATAGATAAGCGTGCATTCCAACTTTCGTGATGTTTTGAGCTATTTTCACCCCATTTAACCCCAATCCTAGAGAAACCGCATGACGGAGTTTCACTCTTGACCAATTTCTTGGAATTAAAATTTGATCATAGATTTAGATGTGCATTTGGAAGATAAGAGTGCATGCCAACTTTCATGATGTTCATAGTTATTTTCGACTCATTAAGCCAAACCCTAACAAAACCGCATGATGGAGTTTTACTTTTGACCAACTTCTAAGAATTGAAACTTGATCATATATTTGAATTCCCATTAGATAAATAAGCATGACACCAACTTTCGCAATGTTCCAAGCTATTTTGACCACCTTTAAGCCCAACCCTAGCGAAAACACATGACGAAGTTTCACTTTTGAGCAGTTTCTTATAATTGAAATTTGATCATAGATTAGAAATATGTTCCAAAATATTTCACCCCCTTTATTCCCAACCTCAACAAAACAATACAACCGAGTTTCACTTTTGACTAATTTCTCATAATTAAAATTTGATCGTAGATTTATCTTAGCATTTGGTAGATAAAAGTGCACACCAACTTTCACGATGTTCGAAGTTATTTTGGTCGTTATTCAAAGTTAGTCAAGGAAAGGTATAAGAGATGTTATTTTCCTGAATTTCTTGTAATTGAAATTTGAAAGAGAATTTAGGTACCCATTTGAGAGATAACCATGCATACACACCTTCAGGGGATTTTGAGCTATTTTGGACCTTAGCCAAACTTGGTCAAACCAAGGCCTAAAAGGTTGCACTTTTTTCTAATTTCTTAGAAATTAAATTTAAAAGTAGATTTAGATACCCATTTAAGAGGCACACATATTTTTGAAAATTTCAAGTTATTTCGGCACTTAGTTAAGGTTGGCCAAACCAAGTTCTAAGAAATGCACTTTTCTTGACTTTCTCGAAATTGAAATTTGAAACTATATTTAGGTACCCATTTGAGAGATAATCCCTACGTGTAGATTTTTTTGGGATTGCAACCCATTTTGGACCTCGGTCAAACTTTATCAACCCAAGGCCAAAACTGTTGTATTTTTTCCATTTTCTGAAAATTCAAATTTTAAAGTAGATTTAGATACCCATTTCAAAGATAGGCATGGACACCTATTTTTATGAGATTTGGAGCTATTTTGGCCCTCATTCAAGGATGGTCAAACAAAAGTTGAAAAGATGCACTTTTGTTGACTTTTTCAGAAGTGAAATTTGAAAGTGGATTTAGGTACCCATTTCAATAAACAAGCTTACATGCTAACTTTCGTGATGTTCCGAGCTATTTCACTCCCTTTAAGTGCAATCTTAGCAAAAGCACATGATAAAGTTTCTCTTTTGACCAACTTCTTAGAATTGAAATATGATCATAGATTTAGATGCCCATTTGGTAGATAAGAGTGCATACCAAAGTTAGTGATGTTCAGGGCTCGTTTTCCCTCCTTTAAGCCAAACCTTAGCCAAACTGCGTGACGGAGTTTCAATTTTGACCAAATACCCAAAATTGAAATTTGATGATAGATTTGGATGCCCGTTTGATATACAAGCATGCAGGCCAAATTTTGCAATGTTTCGAGCTATTTGGACCCGCTTTAAGCTGAACTCTAGTGAAAATGCACGACAAAGTTTCACTTTTGACTATTTTCTCGCAATTGAAATTTGATCATAGATTTGGATGCCCAGTTGATAGACAAGCATGCACTCCAACTTTCGCCACGTTCCAAGCTATTTTCACCACCTTTAACTCAACCCTTTGCAAAACTGCACTATGAAGTTTCACTTTTTACAAATTTCTTGAAATTAAAATTTGATCATATCTTTTGATGTACATTTGGATGATAAGCATGCACGCCAACTTTCACGATGTTCATAGTTATTTTCATCTCCTTTAATCCAAACTGTAGCAAAACTGTACGATGGAGTTTCTCTTTTGATGTACTTCTTAGAATGGAAACTTGATCATATAATTGTATGCCCATGGGATAAACAATCGTGCACCCCAAATTTTGCAACATTTTGAGCTAATATTTTGACCCCTTTTAAGCCCAACCCTAGTGAAACTGCACAACAGAGTTTCACTTTTGAGCAGTTTCTTAGAATTGAAATTTCTTCATAGATTTGGATGTCCATTTGATAAACAATCTTGCACATGAACTTTCATGATGTTGCAAAATATTTCACCTGCTTTAAGCCCAACCTTAGCAAAACAACACAAGGGAGTTTCACTTTTCAACAATTTCTCAGAATTAAAATTTGATCATAGATTTATCTGCGCATTTGGTAGATAAGAGTGCATGCCAACTTTCATGATGTTCGAAGCTATTTTGGTCGTTATTCAAGGCTGGTCAAGCAAAGGTCTAAGAGATCATATTTTTCTGGCTTTCTCATAATTGAAATTTGAAAGAGAATTTAGATACCCATTTGAAAGATAACCATGCATACAAAATGTGAGTGGATTTCGAGCTATTTTGGACCTAGTCAAACTTGGTCAAACCAAGGCCTAAAAGCTAACACTTTTTTCCAATTTCTTAGAAATCAAATGTAAAAGTATATTTAGATACACATTTAAGAGATAAGCATGCACGCATATTTTTGTGAGATTTCGGGTCATTTCAACCCTTAGTTAAGGTTGGTGAAACGAGGTTCTAAGAAATGCACTTTTCTTAACTTTCTCAAAATTGAAATTTGAAACTCTATTTAGGTATCCATTTGGTAGATAAAGCATACATGTATATTTTTGGGGATTGTGAGCCATTTTGGACATCGGTCAAAATTCGTCAAACCAAGGCCTAAAACGTTGCATTATTTCTCAGAGTTGAAATTTGATAATAGATTTGGATGCCCGTTTGATATAAAAAAAATGCATGCCAACTTTTGCAATGTTCTGAGCTATTTGGACCCCTTTGACCCCAACTCTAGTGAAAAGGCACGACGGAGTTTCACTTCTCACCAATTGTTTGGAATTGAAATTTGATCATAGATTTGGATGCCCATTTGATAAAGAAGCATGCACTCCAACTTTCGCGACACTCCGAGCTATTTTCACCACCTTTAACCCCAACCTTGGCGAATCCGCACAATGGAGTTTCACTTTTAACCAATTTCTTGGAATTAAAATTGAATCATAGATTTAAATGTGCATTTGGAAGATAAGAGTGGATTCCAACTTTCACGATGTTGAGATCTATTTTCGGCATCTTTAAACCAAACCCTAACAAAACTGCATGATGGAGTCTTAGCTTTGACCAAATTCTCAGAATTGGAATTCGATGATAGGTTTGGATGCATATTGGATAGACAAGTATGCACGCCAACTTTCGCAATGTTTCAAGCTATTTTGACCCCCTTTAAGCCCAACCCTATTGAAACCGCACGACGAAATTTCACTTTTGAGCAGTTTCTTAGAATTTAAATTTAATCATAAATTTGGATGCCCATTTGATGAACAAGCATGCATGCAAAATTTTGAGACATTCCAAGATATTTTAACCCCCTTTAAGCCCAACCTTAGCAAAACCGCATGACGGAGTTTTACGTTTGACTAATTTCTCAAAATTAAAATTTAATTGTAGATTTATCAGTGCATTTGATAGATAAGAATGCATGCTAACTTTCATGATGTTTGGAGCTATTTTGGTCGTTGTTCAAGGTTGGTCAAGTAAAGGTCGAAGAGATGTTATTTTTTTGGCTTTCTTGTAATTGAAATTTGAAAGAGAATTTAGGTACCCATTTGAGAGATAACCATGCATACAAACTTTCAGGGGATTTCGAGCTATTTTGGACCTTAGACAAACTCTGTGAAACCAAGGCCTAAAAGGTTGCATTTGTTTCCAATTTCTTAGAGCCAATTTCCCCTCCTTTAAGCCAAAGCTTAGCGAAATCGAATGATGGAGTTTAACTTTTGACCAAATTCTCAGAGTTGAAATTTGATCATATATTTGGATGCTCGTTTGATATAAAAACTTGCATGCCAGCTTTTGCAATGGTTCGAGCTATTTGGACACCATTGAGCCAAACTCTAGTGAAAATGCACGATGGAGTTTCACTTCTGACCAATTTGTTAAAATTGAAATTTGATCATAGATTTAGATTCCCGTTTGATAGATAAGAATGCACTCCAACCTTCACGAAACCACAATACAGAGTTTCACCTTTGGCCAATTTCTTGGAATTAAAATTTGGTCATAGATTCAGATGTGCATTTGGAAGATAAGAGTGCAAGGCAACTTTCATGATGTTCAGATTTATTTTTGACTCCTTTAAGCCAAACCCTAACAAAATCACACGATGGAGTTTCACATTTGACCAACTTCTAAGAATTGAGAGATAACCATGCATACACACCCTTAGGGGATCTCGAGCTATTTTGGACCTTAGTCAAACTTAGTCAAACCAAGGCCTAAAAGGTTGCACTTTTTTCCAATTACTTAGAAATCAAATTTAAAAGTAGATTTAGATACTCATTTAAGAGGCACACATATTTTTGTGAATTTCGAGTTATTTCGGCACCTAGTTAAGCTTGGTCAAACAAAGTTCTAAGAAATACGCTTTTCTTGACTTTCTTGAAATTGAAATTTGAAACTGTATTTAGGTACCCATTTGAGAGATAATCCCTACATGTAGATTTTTTTGGGATTACGAGCCATTTTGGACCTCGGTCGAACTTCATCAAACCAAGGCCTAAAACGTTGCATTTTTTCCATTTTCTGAAAATTCAAATTTTAAAGTAGATTTAGATACCCATTTCAAAGATAGGCATGGACACCTATTTTTATGAGATTTGGAGCTATTTTGGCCCGCATTCAAGGATGGTAAAACAAAAGTTGAAAAGATGCACATTTTTTTACTTTTTCGGAAGTGAAATTTCAAAGTGGATTTAGGTACCCATTTCAATAAACAAGCGTACACGCTAACTTTCACGACGTTCTGAGCTATTTCACTCCCTTTAAGTGCAACCTTAGCGAAAGTGCACAATAAAGTTTCTCTTTTGGCCAATTTCTTAGAATTGAAATATGATCATATATTTAGATTCACATTTGGTAAATAAGAGTGCATGCCAAATTTAGTGATGTTCAGAGCTCTCTTTCTCTCCTTTAAGCCAAACCTTAGCGAAACCGCATGATGGAGTTTCACTTTTGACCAAATTCCGAGAATTGAAATTTGATCTTAGATTTGGATGCCCATTTGATATACAAGTGTGCACACCAAATTTTGCAATGTTTCAAGCTATTTGGACCCGCTTTAAGCTGAACTCTAGCAAAAATGCACGACGAAGTTTCACTTTTGACAATTTTATCGTAATTGAAATATGATCATAGATTTGGATGCCCATTTGATAGACAAGCATGCACTCCAACTTTCATGACGTTCCGAACTATTTTCACCCCCTTTAACCTGAACCTTTGTGAAACCGCATGACGGAGTTTCACTTTTTACAAATTTCTCAAAATTAAAATTTGAGCATATCTTTTGATGCACATTTGGATGATAAGCGTGCATGCCAACTTTCATGATGTTCAGAGTTATTTTCAGCACCTTTAAGCCAAACCATAACAAAACTGTATGATGGATTTTCACTTTTGACGTACTTCTTATAATGGAAACTTGATCATAGATTTGGATGCCCATTGATCATGCCGGCAAAATTTTGCAACGTTTCGAGCTATTATTTTGACCCCTTTTAAGCCCAACCCTAGTGAAACCGCACGACAGAGTTTCACTTTTGAGCAGTTTCTCAGAATTGAAATTTGCTCATAGATTTGGATGTCCATTTGATAGACAAGCTTGCACATGAACTTTCATGACATTGCGAAATATTTTCACCCGCTTTAAGACCAACCTTAGCAAAACAAAACAAGGGAGTTTCACTTTTTATGAATTTCTCAGAATTAAAATTTGATCGTAGATTTATTTGTGCATTTGGTAAGTAAGAGTGGAAGGTAAGAGTGGATGCCAACTTTCACGATGTTTGGAGCTATTTTGGTCATTATTCAAGCCTAGTCAAGCAAACGTCTAAGAGATCATAATTGAAATTTGAAAGAGAATTTAGATACCCATTTGAGAGATAACCATGCATACAAACTCTGAGGGTATTTCGAGCTATTTTGGACCTTAGTCAAACTTGGTGAAACCAAGGCCTAAAAGCTTGCACTTTTTTCCAATTTCTTAGAAATCAAATGTAAAAGTATATTTAGATGCCCATTTAAGAGATAAGTGTGAATGCATATTTTTGTGAGATTTCAGCTTATTTCAGCCCTTAGTTAAGGTTGGTCAAACAGAGTTCTAAGAAATGCACTTTTCTTGACTTTCTCGAAATTGAAATTTGAAACTATATTTAGGTATCCAATTGGTAGATAAAGCATACATGTATATTTTTTGGGGATTGAGAGCCATTTTGGACATCAGTCAAACTTCATTAAACCAAGGCCTAAAACGTTGCATTATTTCCAATTTCTCAAAATTCAAATTTTAAAGTAGATTTAGATGCCCATTTCAAATATAGGCATTGACACCTTTTTTTATGAGATTTGGAGCTATTTGGGCCCTTAATCAAGGATGGTCAAACCAAGGTGTAAAATATGCACGTTTGTCTACTTTTTCAGAATTGAAATTTGAAAGTGGATTTAGGTACCCATTTCAATAAACAAGCGTACAAGCCAACTTTCCTAACGTTCCGAGTTATTTTCACTCCCTTTAAGTGCAAACTTAGTGAAAGCGTCGATATGCCCATTTGGTAGATAAGCGTGCACACATATTTTTGCGAGATTTCTAGTTAGATAAGAGTGCATGAAAAATTCTGTGACGTATAGAGCTATTTTCCCCTACTTTAAGCCAAACCTTAGTGAAATCAAATGATGGAGTTTCACTTTTGAACCAATTCTCAGAGTTGAAATTTGATCATAGATTTGGATGCCCATTTGATATAAAAATGTGCATGCCACATTTTGCAAGGTTCTGACCTATTTGGACCCCTTTGAGCCCAACTCTAGCAAAACTGCATGGCAGAGTTTCACTTCTCACCAATTTCTCGGAATTGAAATTTGATGATAGATTTGGATGCCCATTTGATAGAGAAGCGTGCACTCCAACTTTCATGACACTCTGAGCTATTCTCACCCCCTTTAACCCCAACCTTGGTGAAACCGCACAACGGAGTTTCACTTTTAACCAATTTCTTGGAATTGAAATTTAATCATAGATTTAAATGTGCATTTGGAAGAGAAGAGTGCATGCCAACTTTCACGATGTTGAGAGCTATTTTCGGTATCTTTAAGCCAAACCCTAACAAAACTGGACAATGGAGTCTTAGCTTTGACCTAGTTCTCAGAATTGAAACTTGATGATAGGTTTGGATGCATATTGGATAGGCAAGCATGCACACCAACTTTCGCAATGTTCCGAGCTATTTTCACCCCCTTTAAGCCCAATCCTATCAAAACAACATGATGGAGTTTCACTTTTGAGCAGTTTGTTAGAATTTAAATTTCATTATAAATTTGGATGGCCATTTGATGAACAAGCATGCATGCAAAATTTTGAGACATTCCAAAATATTTTCACCCCCTTTAAGCCCAACCCTAACAAAACCGCACAACGGAGTTTCATGTTTGACTAATTTCTCAAAATTAAAATTTAATGATAGATTTATCGGTGCATTAGGTAGATAAGAGTGCATGCTAACTTTCATGATGTTCGAAGCCATTTTGGTCATTATTCAAGGTTGGTCAAGTAAAGGTCTAAGAGATGTTATTTTTTTGGCTTTATTGTATTTGAAATTTGAAAGAGAACTTAGGTACCCATTTGAGAGATAACCATGCATACAAACTTTCAGGGTATTTCGAGCTATTTTGGACCTTAGGCAAACTTGGTGAAACCAAGGCCTAAAAGGTTTCATTTGTTTCCAATTTCTTAGAGCTATTTTCCCCTCCTTTAAGCCAAACCTTAGCAAACTCGAATGATGGAGTTTCACTTTTGACCAAATTCTCGAAGTTGAAATTTGATCATAGATTAGGATGCTTGCTTGATATAAAAATGTGCACGCCAACTTTTGTAATGGTCCGAGCTATTTGGACCCCTTTGATCCCAACTCTAGCGAAAATGCACGACAGAGTTTCACTTCAGACCAATTTCTCTGAATTGAAATTTGATCATAGATTTGGATGCCCATTTGATAGATAAGCATGCACTCCAACTTTCGTGATGTTTTGAGGTATTTTCACCCCCTTTAACCCCAATCTTAGCGAAACTGCATGACGGAGTTTCACTCTTAACCAATTTCTTAGAATTAAAATTTGATCATAGATTTAGATGTGCATTTGGAAGATAAGAGTGCATGCTAACTTTCATGATGTTTAGAGTTATTTATGACTCCTTTAAGCAAAACCCTAACAAAATCGCACGATGGAGTTTCGCTTTTGATCATCTTCCAAGAATTGAAACTTGATCATACATTTGGATGCCCATTAGATAACCAATCATGCATGCCAACTTTCGCAACATTCCAACCTATTTTGACCACCTTTAAGCAAACCCTAATGAAAATGCATGACAAAGTTTCACTTTTGAACAGTTTCTTATAATTGAAATTTGATCATAGATTTGAATGCCCATTTGATAGAGAAGCATGCACATGAAATTTCGAGATGTTGCAAAATATTTCACCCCCTTTAATCCCAACCTCAGTAAAACCATACAATCGAGTTTCACTTTTGACTAATTTCTTAGAATTAAAATTTGATCGTAGATTTCTCTTAGCATTTGGTAGATAACAGTGCACACCAACTTTCACAATGTTTGAAGTTATTTTGGCCATTATCAAAGGTTGGCCAAGGAAAGGTCTAAGAGATGCTATTTTTTCGACTTTCTTGTAATTGAAATTTGAAAGAGAATTTAGGTACCCATTTGAGAGATAACCATGCATACACACCTTCAGGGGATTTCAAGCTATTTTGGACCTTAGTCAAACTTGGAAAAACCAAGGCCTAAAAGGTTGCAATTTTTTCCAATTTCTTAAAAATCAAATTTAAAAGTAAATTTAGATACCCATTTAAGAGGCACACATATTTTTGCGAATTTCAAGTTATTTCAGCACTTAGTTAAGGTTAGTCAAACCAAGTTCTAAGAAATGCACTTTTCTTGACTTTCTCGAAATTGAAATTTGAAACTGTATTTAGGTACCCATTTGAGAGATAATCCCTACATGTAGATTTTTTTAGGATTGCGAGCCATTTTGGACCTTGGTCAAACTTCGTCAAACCAAGGCCTAAAACGTTGCATTTTTTCCATTTTCTGAAAATTCAAATTTTAAAGTAGATTTAGATACCCATTTCAAAGATAGGCATGGACACCTATTTTTATTAAATTTGGAGATATTTTGGCCCTTATTCAAGGATGGTCAAACAAAAGTTGAAAAGATGCACTTTTGTTGACTTTTTTCAGAAGTGAAATTTGACGTACTTCTTAGAATGGAAACTTGATCATAGATTTGGATTCCCATTGGATAAAAAATCTTGCACGCCAAATTTTGCAATGTTTCATGCTATTATTTTGACCCCTTTTAAGCCCAACCATAGTGAAATCGCACGACAAAGTTTCACTTTTGTGCAGTTTCTCAGAATTGAAATTTGCTGATAGATTTGGATGTCCATTTGATAGACAAGCTTGCACATGAACTTTCATGATGTTGCGAAATATTTTCACCTTCTTTAAGCCCAACCTTAGCAAAACAACACAAGGGAGTTTCACTTTTCACCAATTTCTCAGAATTAAAATTTGATCGTAGATTTATCTGCGCATTTGGTAGATAAGAGTGCATGCCAAATTTCATGATGTTAGGAGCTATTTTGGTCCTTATTCAAGGCTGGTCAAGCAAAGGTCTAAGAGATCATATTTTTTCGACTTTCTCATAATTGAAATTTGAAAGAGAATTTAGATACACATTTGTGAGATAAGCATGCATACAACCTCTGAGGAGATTTCGAGCTATTTTGGACCTCAGTCAAACTTGGTTAAACTAAGGCCTAAAAGCTTGCACCTTTTTTCCAATTTCTTAGAAATCAAATGTAAAAGTATATTTAGATACCCATTTAAGAGATAAGCGTGCACACATATTTTTGTGAGATTTTGGGTTATTTCAGCCCTTAGTTAAGGTTGGTCGAACCAAGTTCTAAGAAATGCACTTTTCTTGACTTTCTCAAAATTGAAATTTGAAACTGTATTTAGGTACCCATTTGAGAGATAATCCCTACATGTAGAGTTTTTTGGGATTGCAAGCCATTTTGGACCTTGGTCAAACTTCGTCAAACCAAGGCCCAAAACGTTGCATTTTTTCCATTTTCTAAAAATTCAAATTTTAAAGTAGATTTAGATACCCATTTCAAAGATAGGCATGGACACCTATTTTATGAGATTTGGAGCTATTTTGGCCTTCATTCAAGGATGGTCAAACAAAAGTTGAAAAGATGCACTTTTGTTGACTTTTTAGAAGTGAAATTTGAACGTGGATTTAGGTACCCATTTTAATAAACAAGTGTACATGTTAACTTTCACGACGTTCTGAGCTATTTCACTCCCTTTAAGTGCAACCTTACTGAAAGCGCACGATAAAGTTTCTCTTTTGACCAATTTCTTAGAATTGAAGTATGATCATATATTTAGATGCCCATTTGGTAGATAAGAGTGCATGCCAAATTTAGTGATGTTTAGAGCTCTTTTTCCCTGCTTTAAGCCAAACCTTATTGAAACCGTGTGACGGAGTTTCACTTTTGACCAAATTCCCAAAATTGAAATTTGATCTTAGATTTGGATGCTCGTTTAATATATAAGCATGCACACCAAATATTGCAATGTTTCGAGCTATTTGGACCCACTTTAAGCCGAACTCTAGCGAAAATGCAGGAAGAAGTTTCACTTTTGACAATTTTCTCACAATTGAAATTTGATCTTAGATTTGGATGACCATTTGATAGACAAGTGTGCACTCCAACTTTCGCGACATTTCGAGCTATTTTCACCCCCTTTAACCCCAACCTTTGTGAAACCGCACGCTAAAGTTTCACTTTTTTACAAATTTCTCGAAATTAAAAGTTGCTCATATCTTTTGATCAGCATTTGGATGATAAGCATACATGCCAACTTCACGATGTTCAGAGTTATTTTCAGCTCCTTTAAGCAAAACCGTAACAAAACCGTACGATGGAGTTTCACTTTTGATGTACTTCTTAGAATGGAATGTTGATCATATATTTGGATGCCCATTGGATAAACAATCATGCACGCCAAATTTTGCAACGTTCTGAGCTATTATTTTGACCCCTTTTAAGCCCAACCCTAGTGAAACCGCACTACAGAGTTTCACTTTTGAGCAGTTTCTCATAATTGAAATTTGCTCAAATATTTGGATGTCCATTTGATAGACAAGCTTTCACATCAACTTTCATGGCGTTGCAAAAGATTTTCACCAGCTTTAAGCCCAACCTTAGCAAAACAAAACAAGGGAGTTTCACTTTTGACGAATTTCTCAGAATGAAAATTTGATCGTAGATTTATCTGCGCATTTGGTAGATAAGAGTGGAAGCCAAGTTTCATGATGTTCATAGCTATTTTGGTCGTTATTCAAGTCTGGTCAAACAAAGGTCTAAGATATCATATTTTTCTGACTTTCTCGTAATTGAAATTTGAAAGAGAATTTAGATACCCATTTAGATACCTTAGTCAAACTTGGTCAAACCAAGGCCTAAAAGCTCTCTTTTTTTCCAATTTCTTAGAAATCAAATGCAAAAGTCTATTTAGATACCCATTTAAGAGATAAGCGTGCACACACATTTTTGTGAGATTTCGGCTTATTTCAGCCCTTAGTTAAGGTTGGTCAAACGAAGTTCTAAGAAATACACTTTTCTTGACTTTATCGAAATTGAAATTTGAAACAATATTTAGGTATCCATTTGGTAGATAAAGCATACATGTATATTTTTTGGGGATTGCGAGCCATTTTGGACATTGGTCAAACTTCGTCAAACCAAGGCCTAAAACGTTGCATTATTTCCAATTTCTCAAAATTCAAATTTTAAAGTAGATTTAGATACCCATTTCAAATATAGGCATTGACACCTTTTTTATGAGATTTGGAGCTATTTGGGCCCGTAGTCAAGGATGGTCAAACCGAGGTTGAAAATATGCACTTTTGTCTACATTTTCAGAATTGAAATTTGAAAGTGGATTTAGGTACCCATTTCAATAAACAAGCTTACACACCAACTTTCGTAACGTTCTGAGTTATTTTCACTCTCTTTAAGTGCAACCTTTTCGAAAGTGCCGATATGCCCATTTGGTAGATAAGCGTGCACACATATTTTTGCAAGATTTCTAGTTAGATAAGAGTGCATGAAAAATTTTGTGATGTTCAAAGCCATTTTCCCCTCCTTTAAGGCAAACCTTAGCGAAATCGAATGATGGAGTTTCACTTTTGACCAAATTCTCGGAGTTGAAATTTGATCATAGATTTGGATGCCCATTTGGTATAAAAATGTGCACGCTAACTTTTGCAATGTAGCTAGCTATTTGGACCCCTTTGAGCCCAACTCTAGCGAAACTGCACGACGGAGTTTCACTTCTCACGAATTTCTCGGAATTGAAATTTGATCATAGATTTGGATGCCCATTTGGTAGAGACGCGTGCACTCCAACTCTCATGACACTCCGAGCTATTTTCACCCCATTTAACCCCAACCTTGGCAAAACCGCACAACGGAGTTTCAATTTTAACCAATTTCCTGGAATCAAAATTTAATCATAGATTTAAATATGCATTTGGAAGATAAGAGTGCATGCCAACTTTCACGACGTTGAGAGCTATTTTCAGCATCTTTAACCCAAACCCTAACAAAACTGCACAATGGAGTCTTAACTTGACCAAATTCTCAGAATTGAAACTTGATGATAGTTTTGGATGCATAATTGAAATACATACACACCAACTTTCGCAACGTTCCGGGCTATTTTGACCCCTTTAAGCCAAACCCTTTCGAAACCATACGACGGAGTTTCACTTTTGAGAAGTTTCTTAGAATTTAAATTTGATCATAAATTTGGATGCCCATTTGATCAACAAGCATGCATGCAAACTTTTGAGACATTCCAAAATATTTTCACCCCTTTTAATCCCAGCCTTAGCAAAACAGCACAATGGAGTTTCATGTTTGACTAATTTCTCAAAATTAAAATTTAATCAGAGATTTATCAGCGCATTTGGTAGATAAGAGTGCATGCTAACTTTCATGATGTTCGGAGCCATGTTGGTCGTTATTCAAGGTTGTTCAAGTAAAGGTCTAGGAGATGTTATTTTTTCAGTTTTCTTGTAATTGAAATTTGAAAGAGAATTTAGGTACCCATTCGAGAGATAACCATGCATACAAAATTTCAGGGGTTAATTCGAGCTATTTTGGAACTTACGCAAACTTGGTGAAACCAAGGACTAAAAGGTTGCATTTGTTTCCAATTTGATCATAGATTGGGATTCCCATTTGATATAAAACCGTGCACGCCAAATTTTGGAATTGTCCGAGCTATTTGGACCCCATTGAGCCCAACTCTAGCGAAAATGCACGGCGAAGTTTCACTTCTGACAAATTTCTCTGAATTGAAATTTGATCATAGATTTGGATAGCCATTTGATAGATAAGCGTGCAATCCAACTTTCGCAACGTTTTGAGCTATTTTCACCCCCTTTAACCCCAATCACAGCGAAACCACATGACAAAGTTTCACCCTTGACCAATTTCTTGAAATTAAAATTTGATCATAGATTTAGATGTGCATTTGGAAGATAAGAGTGCACGCCAACTTTCATGATGTTTAGAGTTATTTTTTCCTCCTTTAAGCCAAACCGTAACAAAACCGCACGATGGAGTTTTGATTTTGATCAACTTCTAAGAATTGAAACTTGATCATAGATTTTGATGCCCATTAGATAAACAAGCATGCACACCAACTTTTGCAATGTTCCAAGCTATTTTGACCACCTTTAAGCCAAACCCTAGTGAAAACGCATGACGAAGTTTCACTTTTAAATAGTTTCTTATAATTGAAATTTGATCATAGATTCGAATGCCCATTTGATGGACAAAGGTGCACGCAAAATTTCAAGATGTTTCAAAATATTTCACCCCCTTCAATCCCAACCTCAGCAAAACCATACAATCGAGTTTCACTTTTGACTAATTTATCAGAATTTAAATTTGATCGTAGATTTATCTTAGCATTTGGTAGATAACAGTGCACACCAACTTTCATGATGTTCAAAGTTATTTTGGTCGTTATTCAAGGTTGGTCAAGGAAAGGTCTAAGAGATGTTATTTTTGTGACTTTCTTGTAATTGAAATTTGAAAGAGAATTTAGGTACACACCTTCAAGGGATTTCGAGCTATTTTGGACCTTAATCAAACTTGGTCAAACCAAGGACTAAAAGGTTGCACTTTTTTCCAATTTCTTAGAAATCAAATTTAAAAGTAGATTTAGATACCCATTTAAGAGGCACACATATTTTTGTAAATTTCGAGTTATTTGGGCACTTAGTTAAGGTTGGTCAAACCAAGTTCTTAGAAATGCCATTTTCTTGACTTTCTCGAAAATTAAATTTGAAACTCCATTTAGGTACCCATTTGAGAGATAATCCCTACATGTAGATTTTTTTGGGATTGCAAGCCATTTGTGACCTCAATCAAACTTCGTCAAACCAAGGCCTAAAACGTTGCATTTTTTCCATTTTCTAAAAATTCAAATTTTAAAGTAGATTTAGATACTCATTTCAAAGATAGGCATGGACACCTATTTTTATGATATTTGGAGATATTTTGGCCCTCATTAAAGGATGGTTAGACAAAAGTTGAAAAGATGCACTTTTGTTGACTTTTTCAGAAGTGAAATTTGAAAGTGGATTTAGGTACCCATTTCAATAAACAAGCATACACGCTAACTTTCATGACGTTCCGAGTTATTTCATGACGAAGTTTCACTTTTGATAATTTTCTCGCAATTGAAATTTGATCATAGATTTTGATGCCCATTTGATAGACAAGCATGCACTCCAACTTTCACAACGTTCCAAGCTATTTTCAACCCCTTTAACCTCAACCTTTGCGAAACCGCACGCTAGAGTTTCACTTTTTACAAATTTCTCAGAATTAAAATTTGATCATGTCTTTTGATGCACATTTGGATGATAAGCATGCATGCCAACTTTCACGATGTTCAGAGTTATTTTCAGCTTCTTTAAGCAAAACTGTAACAAACTGTACGATGGAGTTTCACTTTTGATGTACTTCTTAGAATGGAAACTTGCTTATAGATTTGGATGCCCATTGGATAAACAATCATGCACGCCAACCTTTGCAACGTTCCGTGCTATTATTTTGACCCCTTTTAAGCCCAACCCTAGTGAAACCGCACGACAGAGTTTCACTTTTGAGGAGTTTCTCAGAATTGAAATTTGCTGATAGATTTGGATGTCCATTTGATAGACCAGCTTGCACATGAACTTTCACGACGTTGTGAAATATTTTCACCTGCTTTAAGCCCAACCTGAGCAAAACAACACAAGGGTGTTTCACTTTTGACCAATTTCTCATAATTAAAATTTGATCGTAGATTTATCTACGCATTTGGTAGATAAGAGTGCATGCCAAATTTCATGATGTTCGGAGCTATTTTGGTCGTTATTCAAGGCTGGTCAAGCAAAGGTCTAAGAGATCATATTTTTCTGACTTTCTCATAATTGAAATTTGAAAGAGATTTCAGATACCCATTTGAGAGATAACCATGCATACAAACTCTGAGGGGATTTCGAGCTATTTTGGACCTTAGTAAAACTTGGTCAAACCAAGGCCTAAAAGCTTGCACTTTTTTCCAATTTCTTAGAAATAAAATGTGAAAGTATATTTAGATACCCTTTTAAGAGATGAGCGTGCACGCATATTTTTATGAGA
This sequence comes from Pseudotsuga menziesii, assembly GCA_001517045.1. Classification (NCBI taxonomy): domain Eukaryota; kingdom Viridiplantae; phylum Streptophyta; class Pinopsida; order Pinales; family Pinaceae; genus Pseudotsuga; species Pseudotsuga menziesii. Next base: position 49,681 of record LPNX010241573.1, on the reverse strand, counting down.
TTTCGAGTTATTTCAGGCCTTAGTTAAGGTTGGTCAAATGAAGTTCTAAAAAATGCACTTTTCTTTACTTTCTCGAAATTGAAATTTGAAACTGTATTTAGGTATCCATTTGGTAGATAAAGCATACATGTATATTTTTTGGGGATTGCGAACCATTTTGGACATCGGTCAAACTTTGTCAAACCAAGGCCTAAAACATTGCATTGTTTTCAATTTCTAAAAATTCAAACTTTAAAGTAGATTTAGATACCCATTTCAAATATAGGCATTGACACCTACTTTTATGAGATTTGAAGATATTTGGGCCCTTAATCAAGGATGGTCAAACCAAGGTTGAAAATATGCATTTTTGTCGACTTTTTTAGAATTGAAATTTGAAAGTGGATTTAGGTACCCATTTCAATAAACAAGCGTACACGCCAACTTTCATAACGTTGCGAGCTATTTTCACTCCCTTTAAGTGCAACCTTAGTGAAAGCGCCGATATCCCCATTTGGTAGATAAGCGTGCACACATATTTTTGCTATATTTATAGTTAGATAAGAGTGCATGAAAATTTTCGTGATGTTGAAATTTGATCATAGGTTTGGATGCCCGTTTGATATAAAAACATGCACACCAACTTTTGCAATGTTTCGAGCTATTTTGGACCCTTTAACCCCAACTCCAGCAAAAATGCATGATGGAGTTTCACTTCTCACCAATTTCTCAGAATGAAATTTGATCATAGATTTGGATGCCCATTTGATAGAGAAGCATGCACTCCAACTTTCATGACACTCCGATCTATTTTCACCCCCTTTAACCCCAACCTTAGTGAAACCGCACAACGGAGTTTCACTTTTAACCAATTTCTTGGAATCAAAATTTAATCATATATTTAAATGCGCATTTGGAAGATAAGAGTGCCTGCCAACTTTCATGATGTTGAGAGCTATTTTCAGCATATTTAAGCCAAACCCTAACAAAACTGCACGATGGAGTCTTAGCTTTGACCAAATTCTTAGAATTGAAACTTGATGATAGGTTTGGATGCATATTGGATAGACAAGCATGCACACCAACTTTTGCAATGTTCTAAGCTATTTTGTCCCCCTTTAAGGCCAACCCTATTGAAACTGCACGACAAAGTTTCAGTTTTGAGCAGTTTCTTAGAATATAAATTTGATCATAAATTTGGATGCCCATTTGATGAACAAACATGCATGCAAACCTTTGAGAGATTCCAAAATATTTTCACTTCTTTTAAGCCCAACCTTAGCAAAACCGCACAACGGAGTTTCACGTTTGACTAATTTCTCAAAATTAAAATTTATCGTAGATTTATTGACACATTTGGTAGATAATAGTGCATGCTAACTTTCATGATGTTCGGAGCCATTTTGGTCATTATTCAAGGTTTGTCAAGTAACGGTCTAAGAGATGTTTTTTTTTCCGGCTTTCTTGTAATAGAAATTTGAAAGAGAATTTAGGTACCCATTTGAGAGATAACCATGCATACAAACTTTCAAATGATTTCGAGCTATTTTGTACCTTAGGCAAACATGGTGAAACCAAGGCCTAAAAGGTTGCATTTGTTTCTAATTTTTCAGAGCCATTTTCGCCTCCTTTAAGTCAAACCTTAGTGAAATCGAATGATGGAGTTTCACTTTTGACCAAATTCTCGGAGTTGAAATTTGATCATAGATTTGGATGCTCGTTTGATATAAAAATGTGCACACCAACTTTTGCAATGGTCCGAGCTATTTGGACCCCTTTGAGCCCAACTCTAGTGAAAATGCACAACGGAGTTTCACTTCTGACCAATTTCTCAGAATTGAAATTTGATCATAGATTTTTATGCCCATTCGATAGATAAGCGTGCACTCCAACTTTTGTGACGTTTTGAGCTATTTTCACCCCCTTTAATCCCAATCTTAGTGAAACCGCATGACGTAGTTTCACTCTTGACCGATTTCTCAGAATTAAAATTTGATCATAGATTTAGATGTGCATTTGGAAGATAAGAGTGCACGCCAACTTTCATGATGTTCAGAGTTATTTTTGACTCCTTTAAGCCAAACCCTAACAAAACCACACAATGGAGTTTCCGTTTTGACCAACTTATAATAATTGAAACTTGATCATAGATTTGGATGCCCATTAGATAAACAAGCATGCATGCCAACGTTCGCAACTTTTCAAGGTATTTTGACCACCTTTAAGCACAACCCTAGTGAAAACACATGACGAAGTTTCACTTTTGAGCATTTTCTTATAATTGAAATTTAATCATAGATTCGAATGCCCATTTGAAAGACAAGCGTGCACATGAAATTTCGAGACGTTCCAAAATATTTCACCCCCTTTAATCTCAACCTCAGCATAACCATACAATCAAGTTTCACTTTTGACTAATTTCTCAGAATTAAAATTTGATTATAGAACTATCTTAGCATTTGGTAGATAACGGTGCACGCCAATTTTCAGGATGTTCGAAGTTATTTTGGTCATTATTCAAGGTTGGTAAAGCTAAGGTCTAAAGATGTTGTTTTTCCGACTTTCTTGTAATTGAAATTTGAAAGAGAATTTAGGTACCCATTTGAGAGATAACCATGCATACACACCTTTAGGGGATTTTGAGCTATTTTGGACCTCAGTCAAACTTGGTTAAGCCAAGGCCTAAAAGGTTGCACTTTTTTCCAATTTCTTAGAAATTAAATTTAAAAGTAGATTTAGATACTCATTTAAGAGGCACACGTATTTTTGCGATTTTTGAGTTATTTCGACACTTCGTTAAGGTTGGTCAAACCAAGTTCTAAGAAATGCACTTTTCTTGACTTTCTCGAAATTCAAATTTGAAACTGTATTTAGGTACCCATTTGAGAGATAATCCCTACATGTAGATTTTTTTGGGATTGCGAGCCATTTTGGACCTCGGTCAAACTTCGTCAAACAAGGCCTAAAACGTTGCATTTTTTCCATTTTTTGAAAATTCAAATTTTAAAGTAGATTTAGATACCCATTTCAAAGATAGGCATGGACACCTATTTTTATGAGATTTCGAGCTATTTTGGCTCTCATTCAAGAATGGTCAAACAAAAGTTGAAAAGATGCACTTTTGTTGACTTTTTTCAGAAGTGAAATTTGAAAGTGGATTTAGGTACCCATTTAAATAAACAAGCGTACACGCTAACTTTCGTGATGTTCTAAGCTATTTCAGTCCCTTTAAGTGCAACCTTAGCGAAAATGCACGATAAAGTTTCTCTTTTGACCAATTTATTAGAATTGAAATATGATCATAGATTTAGATGCCAATTAGGTAGATAAGAGTGCATGCCAAATTTAGTGATGTTTCAAGCTATTTGGACCTGCTTTAAGCCGAACTCTAGCGAAAATGCACGACGAAGTTTCACTTTTGACAATTTTCTCACAATTGAAATTTGATCATATATTTGGATGCCCATTTGATAGACAAGCGTGCACTCCAACTTTCACGACGTTTTGAGATATTTTCACCCCCTTTAACCCCAACCTTTGTGAAACCGAACGACGTAGTTTCACCTTTTACAAATTTCTTGGAATTAGAATTTGATCATATTTTTTATGTGCATTTGGATGATAAGTGTGCACGCCAACTTTCACGATGTTTAGAGTTATTTTCAACTCTTTTAAGCCAAACCGTAACAAGAGTGTACAATGGAGTTTCACTTTTGACGTACTTCTTAGAATGGAAACTTGATCATATATTTGGATTCCCATTGGATAAACAATCATGCGCACCAAACTCTGAGGGGATTTTGAGCTATTTTGGACCTTAGTCAAACTTGTTAAAACCAGGGCCTAAAAGCTTGCACTTTTTTCCAATTTCTTAGAAATCAAATGTAAAAGTATATCTAGATACCCATTTAAGAGATAAGTGTGCACACATATATTTGTTAGATTTTGGGTTATTTCAGCACTTAGTTAAGGTTGGTCAAACGAAGTTCTAAGAAATGCACTTTTCTTGACTTTCTCGAAATTGAAATTTGAAACTGTATTTATGTATCCATTTGGTAGATAAAGCATACATGTATATTTTTTGGGGGTTGCGAGCCATTTTGGACATCGCTCAAACTTCGTCAAACCAAGGCCTAAAATGTTGCATTATTTCCAACTGACACCTATTTTTAGCGAAACAAGATTATTTATAATTGAAATTTGAAAGAGAATTTAGATGCCCATTTGAGAGATAACCGCATGCACACAAACTTTGAGGGGATTTCAAGCTATTTTGGACCTTAGTCAAACTTGGTCAAACCAAGGCCTAAAATCTTGCACTTTTTTCCAATATATTAGAAATAAAATGTAAAAGTATATTTCGATACCCATTTAAGAGATAAGCGTGCACACATATTTTGTCAGATTTCGGGTTATTTCAGCTCTTAGTTAAGGTTGGTCAAACGAAGTTCTAAGAAATGCACTTTTCTTGACTTTCTCGAAATTGAAATTTGAAACTGTATTTAGGTATCCATTTGACAGATAAAGCACACATGTATATTTTTTGGCGATTGCGAGCCATTTTGGACATCTATCAAACTTCGTCAAACCAAGGCCTAAAACGTTGCATTATTTCCAATTTGACGTGGTCCGAGCTATTTGAATCCCTTTGAGCCCAACTCTAGCGAAAATGCATGACGAAGATTCACTTCTGACCAATTTCTCAAAATTGAAATTTGATCATCGATTTGATTCCCATTTGATAGAGAAGCGTGCACTCCAACTTTCATGACCCTCCGAGCTATTTTCACCCCCTTTAACCCCAACCTTGGTGAAACCGCACAACAGAGTTTCACTTTTAACCAATTTCTTGCAATTAAAATTTAATCATAGATTTAAATGCACATTTGGAGGATAAGAGTGCATGCCAACTTTCACGATGTTGAGAGCTATTTTCGGAGTCTCAGCATTGACCAAATTCTTAGAATTGAAACTTGATCATAGGTTTGGATGCATATTGGATAGAAAAGCATGCACGCCAACTTTCGCAATGTTACGAGTTATTTTGACCCCCTTTAAGCCCAACCCTATCAAAACCACACAACGGAGTTTCACTTTTGAGCAATTTCTTAGAATTTAAATTTGATCATAAATTTGGATGGCCATTTGATGAACAACCGTGCATGCAAAATTTTGAGACATTCCAAAATATTTTCACCCCCTTTAAGCCAAACCTTATAAAAACCACACAATGAAGTTTCATGTTTGACTAATTTCTCAAAATTAAAATTTAATCGTAGATTTATTGGCGCGTTTGGTAGATAAGAGTGCATGCTAACTTTCATGATGTTTAGTTGCTAAGAGATGTTATTTTTTTGGCTTTCTTGTAATTGAAATTTGAAAGAGAATTTAGGTACCCATTAAGAGAGATAACCATGCATACAAAATTTTAGGGGATTTCGAGCTATTTGGGACCGTAGGAAAACTTGGTGAAACAAAGGCCTAAAAGGTTGCATTTGTTTACAATTTCTTAGAGCTATTTCCCCCTCCTTTAAGACAAACCTTAGTGAAATCGAATGATGGAGTTTGATTTTTGACCAAATTCATGGAGTTGAAATTTGATCATAGATTTGGATGCCCGTTTGATAGATATTTGGACACCTTTGAGCCCAACTCAAACAAAAATGCACAATGGAGTTTCACTTCTGACTAATTTCTCAAAATTGAAATTTGATCATAGATTTGGATGCTCGTTTGATAGATAAGCATGCACTCCAACTTTCGTGAAGTTTTGAGCTATTTTCACCCCCTTTAACCCCAATCTTAGTGAAACCGCATGACGGAGTTTCCCTCTTGATCAATTTCTCAGAATTAAAATTTGATCATAGATTTAGATCCACATTTGGAAGATAAGAGTGCATGCCAAATTTCATGATGTTCAGAGTTATTGTCGACTCCTTTAATCCAAACCCTAACAAAACCACACGATGGAGTTTCACTTTTGACCAACTTCTAAGAATTGAAACTTGATCATAGATTTGGATGCCCATTAGATAAACAAGCATGGATGCGAACTTTCACAACATTCTAAGCTATTTTTACCACCTTAATGCCCAACCCTAGTGAAAATGCATGACGAAGTTTCACTTTTGAACAGTTTCTTATAAATTAAATGTGATCATAAATTTGAATGCCCATTTGATAGACAAGCATGCATCCGAAATTTTGAGACATTCCAAAATATTTCACCCCCTTTAAACCCAACCTCAGTCAAACCATATACAACAGAGTTTCACTTTTGACTAATTTCTTAGAATTAAAATTCGATCGTAGATTTATCTTAGCATTTGGTAGATAACAGTGCACACCAACTTTCACAATATTCGAAGTTATTTTGGTCATTATTCAAGGTTGGTTAAGCAAAGGTCTAAGAGATGCTATTTTTCTGACTTTCTTGTAATTGAAGTTTGAAAGAGAATTTAGGTACCCATTTGAGAGATAAGCATGCATACAAACATTCAGAGGATTTCGAGCTATTTTGGACCTTAGTCAAACTTGGTCAAACCAAGGCCTAAAACCTTGCACTTTTTTCCAATTTCCTAGAAATCAAATGTAAAAGTATATTTAGATACCCATTTAAGAGATAAGCATGCCCACATATTTTTGTGAGATTTGCGGTTATGCCAGCCCTTAGTTAAGGTTGGTCAAACAAAGTTCTAAGAAATGCACTTTTCTTGACCTTCTCAAAATTGAAATTTGAAACTGTATTTAGGTATCCATTTTGTAAATAAAGCATGCATGTATATTTTTGGGGTTTGCGAACCATTTTGGACATCAGTCAAACTTCGTTAAACCAAGGCCTAAAATGTTGCATTATTTCCAATTTCTCAAAATTCAAATTTTACTGTATATTTAGATATCCATTTCAAATATAGGCATTGACACCTATTTTTATGAGATTTGGAGCTATTTTGGCCCTTAATCAAGGATGGTCAACCCAAGGTTGAAAATATGCACTTTTGTAGACTCTTTCAGAATTGAAAATTGAAAGTGGATTTAGGTACCCATTTCAATAAACAAGCATACAAGCCAATGTTCGTAACGTTCTGAGCTATTTTCACTCCCTTTAAGTGCAACCTTAGTGAAAGCGCTAATATGCCCATTTGGTAGATAAGCCTGCACACATATTTTTGTGAGATTTCTAGTTAGATAAGAGTGCATGAAAATTTTTGTGATGTTCAGAGCCATTTTCCCCTCCTTTATGCCAAACCTTATCAAAATCGAATGATGGAGTTTCACTTTTGACCAAATTCTCGGAGTTGAAATTTGATCATGGATTTGGATTCCCGTTTGATATAAAACCGTGCACGCCAATGTTTGCAATGTTCCAAGCTATTTGGACCCCTTTGATCCCAACTCTAGCGAAAATGCACGATGGAGTTTCACTTCTGACCAATTTCTCGGAATTGAAATTTGATCATATATTTGGATGCCCATTTGATAGAGAAGCGTGTACTCCAAATTTTGCGACACTCTGAGCTATTTTCACCCCCTTTAACCCCAAACTTGGCAAAACTGCACAACAGAGTTTCACTTTTAACCAATTTCTTGGAATTAAAATTTAATCATAGATTTAAATGTGCATTTGGAAGATAAGAGTGCATGCCAACTTTCACGACGTTGAGAGCTATTTTCAGTATCTTTAAGACAAACCCTAACAAAACTACACGATGGAGTCTTAGAATTGAAACTTCATCATAGTTTTGGATGCATATTGGATAGAAAAGCATGCACACCAACTTTCGTGACGTTCCAAGCTATTTTGACCCCCTTTAAGCCCAACGCTATTGAAACCGCACGACGAAGTTTCACTTTTGAGCAGTTTCTTAGAATTTAAATTTGATCATAAAATTGGATGCCCATTTGATGAACAAGCATGCATGCAAACTTTTGAGACATTCCAAAATATTTCCACCCCCTTTAAGCCAACCTTAGCAAAACCGCACAACAGCATTTCATGTTTGACTAATTTCTCAAAATTAAAATTTAATCATAGATTTATCAGCGGATTTGGTAGATAAGAGTGCATGATAAATTTCATGATGTTTGGGGCTATTTTGGTCGTTGTTGAAGGTTGCTCAAGTAAAGGTCTAAGAGATGTTATTTTTTTGGATTTCTTGTAATTGAAATTTGAAAGAGAATTTAGGTACCCATTTGAGAGATAACCATGCATACAAATTTTCAGGGGATTTCGAGCTATTTTGGATCTAAGGAAAACTTGGTGAAACCAAGGCCTAAAAGGATGCATTTGTTTCCAATTTCACAAAGCCATTTTATGCTCCTTTAAGCCAAACCTTAGCGAAATCGAATGATGGAGTTTCACTTTTGACCAAATTCTCAGAGTTGAAATTTGATCATAGATTTGGATGCCCGTTTGATATAAAAATGTGCACGCCAACTTTTTCAATGGTCCGAGCTATTTGGACCCCTTCGAGCCCAACTCTAGCGAAAATGCATGACAGAGTTTCACTTCTGACCAATTTCTCAGAATTGAAATTTGATCATAGATTTGGATGCCCATTTGATAGATAAACGTGCACTCCAACTTTCACGGTGTTTTGAGCTATTTTCACCCCCTTTAACCCCAATCTTAGCGAAACTGCACGACAGAGTTTCACTCTTGACCAATTTCTCAGAATTAAAATTTGATCATAGATTTAGATGTGCATTTGGAAGATAAGAGTGCACGCCAACTTTCATGATATTTAGAGTTATTTTCGACTCCCTTAAGCGAAACCCTAACAAAACCGCACGATGGAGTTTCACTTTTGACCAACTTCTAAGAATTGAAATTTGATCATAGATTTGGATACCCATTAGATAAACAATCATGCATGCCAAATTTTGCAACGTTCTAAGCTATTTTAACCACCTATAATCCCAACCCTAGTGAAAACGCATGACGAAGTTTCACTTTTGAGTAGTTTCTTATAATTGAATTTGATCATAGATTTGAATGCCCATTTGATAGACAAGTGTGCACATGAAATTTCAAGATGTTCGAAAGTATTTCACCCCCTTTAATCCCAACCCCAATAAAACCTTAAAACAGAGTTTCACTTTTGACTAATTTCTCAGAATTAAAATTTCATCATAGATTTATCTTAGCAATTGGTAGATAACAGTGCACACCAACTTTCACGATGTTCAAAGTTATTTTGGTCGTTATTCAAGGTTGGTCAAGCAAAGGTCTAAGAGATGCTATTTTTTCGACTTTCTTATAATTGAAATTTGAAGGAGAATTTAGGTACCCATTTGAGAGATAACCATGCGCATACATGTATATTTTTTTGGATTGCAAGCCATTTTGGACCTCATTCAAATTTCGTTAAACCAAGGTCTAAAACGTTGCATTTTTTCCATTTTCTGAAAATTCAAATTTTAAAGTAGATTTAGATACCCATTGCAAAGATAGGCATGGACACCTATTTTTATGAGATTTGGAGCTATTTTGGCCCGCATTCAAGGATGGTCAAACAAAAGTTTTAAAGTTGCACTTTTGTTGACTTTTTCAGAAGTGAAATTTGAAAGTGGATTTAGGTACCCATTTCAATAAACAAGCATACATGCTAACTTTTGCGACGTTTCGAGCTATTTCACTCCCTTTTAGCACATGATAAAGTGTCTCTTTTGACCAATTTCTTAGAATTGAAATATGATCATAGATTTAGATGCCCATTTGGTAGATAAGAGTGAAATTAAGTGATGTTCAAAGCTCTTTTTCCCTCCTTTAAGCCAAACCTTAGCGAAACCGCATGATAGAGTTTCACTTTTAACCAAATTCCCAGAATTGAAATTTGATCATAGATTTGGATGCCTGTTTGATATACAAGCATGCACGCCAAATTTTGCAATGTTTTGAGCTATTTGGACCCTCTTTAAGCCGAACTCTAGCGAAAATGCACAATGAAGTTTCACTTTTGACAATTTTCTCGCAATTGAAATTTGATCATTGATTTGGATTCCCATTTGATAGACAAGCATGCACTCCAACTTTCATGACATTCCGAGCTATTTTCACCCCATTTAACCCCAACCTTACTGAAACCGCACGACGGAGTTTCACTGTTTACAAATTTCATGGAATTAAAATTTGATCATATCTTTTGATGCGCATTTCGATGATAAGGGTGCACGCCAACTTTCACGATGTTCAGAGTTATTTTCAGCTCCTTTAAGCCAAACCCTAACAAAACTGTATGACGGAGTTTCACTTTTGACGTACTTCTTAGAATGGAAACTTGATCATAGATTTGGATGCCCATTGGATAAAAAATCATGCACGCCAAATTTTACAACATTCTGAGCTATTATTTTCACCCCTTTTAAGCCCAACCCTAGTGAAACCGCACGAAAGAGTTTCACTTTTGAGCAGTTTCTCATAATTGAAATTTGCTCATAGATTTGGATGTCCATTTGATAGACAAGGTTGCACATGAAATTTCAGGACATTGTGAAATATTTTCATCCGCTTTAAGCCCAACCTTAGCAAAACAACAAAAGGGAGTTTCACTTTTGACCAATTTCTCAGAATTAAAATTTGATCGTAGATTTATTTGCGCATTTGGTAGATATTAGTGCATGCCAACTTTCAAGATGTTCGAAGCTATTTTGGTCATTATTCAAGGCTGTTCAAGGAAAGGTCTAAGAGATTATATTTTTTCAGCTTTCTCATAATTGAAATTTAAAAGAGAATTTAGATACCCATTTGAGAGATAACCATGCATACAAACTCTGAGGGGATTTTCAGCTATTTTCTACCATAGTCAAACTTGTGCAAACCAAGGCTTCAAAGCTTGCAATTTTTCTAAATTCTTGGAATCAAATGTAAAAGTATATTTAAATACCCATTTAAGTGATAAGCGTGCACACATATTTTTGTGAGATTTCGGGTTATTTCAGCCCTTAGTTAAGGTTGGTCAAACGAAGTTCTAAGAAATGCACTTTTCTTTACTTCTCGAAATTGAAATTTGAAACTGTATTTAGGTATCCATTTGGTATCCATTTGGGGATTGCGAGCCATTTTCGACATCGGTCAAACTTCGTCAAACCAAGGCCTAAAACGTTGCATTATTACCAATTTCTCAAAATTCGAATTTTAAAGTAGATTTAGATACCCATTTCAAATATAGGAATTGACACCTATTTTTATGAGATTTGGAGGTATTTTGGCCCTTAATCAAGGATGGTCAAACCAAGGTTGAAAATATGCACTTTTGTTGACTTTTTCAGAATTGAAATTTGAAAGTGAATTTAGGTACCCATTTAGGGACTTTTAGGGACATTTTCAGAATATGCATGCCAACTTTCACGATGTTTCGAGCTATTTTGACCCCCTTTAAGCCCAACCCTATCGAAACCGCACGACAGAGTTTCATTTTTGAGCAGTTTCTTAGAATTTAAATTTTATCATAAATTTGGATGCCCATTTGATGAACAAGCATGCATGCAAACTTTTGAGACATTCCAAAATATTTCCACCCCCTTTAATCCCAACCTTAGTAAAACCGTACAACAGATTTTCACGTTTGACTAATTTCTCAAAATTAAAACTTAATCATAGATTTATCGGTGCATTTGGTAGCTAAGAGTGCATGCTAACTTTCATGATGTTCGGAGCTATTTTGGTCGTTATTCAAGGTTGGTCAAGTAAAGGTCTAAAAGACATGTTATTTTTTGGCTTTCTTGTAATTGAAATTTGAATGAGAATTTAGCTACCCATTTGAGAGATAACCATGCATACAAACTTTCAAGGGATTTCGAGCAATTTTGGACTTTAGGCAAACTTGGTCAAACCAAGGCCTAAAAGGTTGCATTTGTTTCCAATTTCTCAGAGCCATTTTCCCCTCCTTTAATCCAAACCTTAGCAAAATCGAATGATGGAGTTTCACTTCTGACCAAATTCTCGGAGGTGAAATTTGATCATAGATTTGGATGCCCATTTGATATAAAAATGTGCATGCCAACTTTTGCAATGGTCTGAGCTATTTGGAGCCCTCCGAGCCCAACTCTAGTAAAAATGCATTATAGAGTTTAACTTCTGACCAATTTCTGAGAATTGAAATTTGAGCATAGATTTGGATGCCCATTTGATAGATAAGCGTGCACTCCAACTTTTGTGACGTTTTGAGCTATTTTCACCCCCTTTATCCCCAATCTTAGCGAAACCGCATGACGGAGCTTCACTCTTCACCAATTTCTTGGAATTAAAATTTGATCATAGATTTAGATGTGCATTTGGAAGAGAAGAGTGCACACCAAATTTCATGATATTCAAAGTTATATTCGACTCCCTTAAGCCAAACCCTAACAAAATCGCACGATGGAGTTTCACTTTTGACCAACTTCTAAGAATTGAAACTTGATCATAGATTTGGATGCCCATTAGATAAACAAGGATGCATGCCAACTTTCGCAACGTTCCAAGCTATTTTGACCACCTTTAAGCCTAACCCTTGTGAAAACGCATGACAAAGTTTCACTTTTGAGCAGTTTCTTATAATTGAAATTTGATCATAGATTTGAATGCCGATTTGATAGACAAGCGTGCATGCGAAATTTCGAGATGTTTCAAAATATTTCACCCCCTTTAATCCCAACCTCAGTAAAACCATACAATAGAGTTTCACTTTTGACTAATTTCTCAGAATTAAAATTTGATCGTAGATTTATGTTAGCATTTGAGAGATAACAGTGCGCACCAACTTTCACGATGTTTGAAGTTATTTTGGTTGCTATTCAAGGTTGGTCAAGCAAAGGTCTAAGAGATGCTATTTTTTTTACTTTCTTGTAATTGAAATTTGAAAGATAATTTAGGTACCCATTTGAGAGATAACCATGCATACACACTTTGAGGGGATTTCGAGCTATTTCAGACCTTAGTCAAACTTGGTCAAACCAAGGCCTAAATTGTTGCACCTTTTTCCAATCTCTTAGAAATCAAATTTAAAAAGTAGATTTAGATACCCATTTAAGAGGCACACATATTTTTGTGAATTTCGAGTTATTTCAGCACTTAGTTAAGGTTGGTCAAACCAAGTTCTAAGAAATGCACTTTTCTTGACTTTCTCGAAATTGAAATTTGAAACTGTATTTAGGTAACCATTCAAGAGGTACTCCCTACATGTAGATTTTTTTGGGATTATGAGCCATTTTGGACCTCGGTCAAACCAAGGCCTAAAACCTTGCATTTTTTCCATTTTCTGAAAATTCAAATTTTAAAGTAGATTTAGAGAGGCAAGGACACCTATTTTCTGTGATTTGGAGCTATTTTTGGCCCTTGTTACGAAGAGAAATTCCTATGGCTTGGGGTACCACAACATACAGCTTAAATCTAGAAATCTATCCCTTCCTATATGAAAGAGAAACCAAATATCTAACTCTAAAGGATATCGATTCGTACCTTATTTTGGACAGTTGATGTAGATCCTCATTGAGCTTTTCCACTCCCGCTTGTATTAGCAATTTGCTTCCTCAACATTCATCAAACAAGAGAATCATGCTATATATATTTGTATTAGATCTACTCTAGCATATATAATCAATAACATATAAGCATTTAAAAGCATCCATGGATCAAATACTCCTTTAAGTGCACATTATTAGACAAGAAAAGATATTTCTATTGATATAAAATAGAGATTACAATAGTGACAACCTATGTTGGCACATCTGCAAATTGGAGAATCTGAGTCCCCCACTTGGGCCTCCACCACTTGAATCCTCCATCTCTCGATAGCAAGCTCACAAGCAAAAGGAGAGCTTGGGAAGAACACAAAGTGCTCCAAGGGACAAAGAGATGCAGACTCAAGTATAAGCTTTGGCAACAATGGACTATAGTTTTCTTTCTCTTCAATTCCTCCCCCTTCAATGTATCCAAAGGGTTCCTTATATAGCTCTTCAATGGGGTAATGGAAGGTTGAATCCAAGCGATCTCAAGGCATATGGAAGGCCAAGAGATAAGTGACTTGGATCCACATCAAGAAAAACTCCAAAATCATTTGGCCTTTTGCACACATCCCGATGTACATGGATTTAATCCACATATTTCACCCTCTACATCCCGATGTAGAGGGTTAAATATGACCACTCCCAAACTATGAGCATGGTAAGGGGCTGTGATGCCCCCAAGTCCGACACCAAGGTCCATACTAGGACAAAGGATGGGTGATATGATACCAAGCATGCTAAAAATAAAAGGAACCAAACTCAAGAGAGCATAAATATACTCAAGTAATCGTGATCCCAAAGGCCAACTAACACATAAAGAGCACACTCTTAAGAAAATATACAACCAAAATACAAGCAAACCAAGGGGAGGATATGTGAGCTCCCAAATGTAGCAGGTATGTCTTGCCTAGGAGAGGCTCGAAACTCCCATACACTACAAGTGGAGGTACGTAACCAATTATAGTGGCCCTTATCTTCAACGCATAAAGAGACTATGCTATCCGACATATACCTGGTCAGGAAACCTAGAGAATAACCTCTGCAAGTACCCCTTGTGATACCTAGGTAAGGAAACTAAGGTCACTTCAATATAATCAATGCTCAGGCGGACAGTTGCAGGCGGGATCGACCGTATGGGCAGGGTAGTGAAGCCTGAAACTCAAAAAGAGCCCCCAGATACAAATACAATCCTTGAAATATCTCTAGTGCTCATAGAAAGTAACCATGGGTCATCCTAGTCACAATCGTGTGCACTGCCTCATGCTTAACTCCTGTGTAAGAGGAGCGTCCTGAGAAACACTGATTATACCAAGGATTTCACTATCACACCTGGATAGACACCTAATTGTTTGTGTTTAATAGTCTCAGAGAGTTGACTCACAATGAGCTATTCCAAGAATCTAAAACCTATCTTGTTGATGCACCCTATAAAAGAAAAGAGTGTAATTCATTTTATTATGCATTGATTTTAATTGGCTGTAATTACTCAAAGGAAAATGGTCGTGCAACTAATGAAGTTATGACTCAGCAGTGAAGTAAATATGCACACCATAACAAACAATGCTAAGTGCAATCTTTGTCAAATGAAAAATAGGGTATGCCACTACATGAGATGCATAAATATATATTCCTTTCTGAATGCCAATGCAATCCTTCCTATATGAAATCCTAAATAAAAATCTCATCCAAGCAATCCAATGCAAGTACCTCCTCAAATCCATATCTAAGATGAAACTACCTTGTATTTTTCAATATAAAAGAATGAAAAAGGCAATAAAAGTCATCTACAACTCTCAGTCTCTGCAGCAAGTATAAAACACAAGCCTAGCAAGACACCGAGACAAAAAAGAGTATTGCACTAATGGCAAAACAAAAAGGATAAATGACTAAAACTACTTTCAAAGAAAAATCAATGAAAAAGCGGTCTCTGGTCACAAAAGAAGCATCCAATAGACAACATCAGAACCAAGGAAGACCCAACCACACTCACAACACACCCAACAACTTCCCACAACATCAAACTCACCAAAAGGGAGGATGTACGTGACTGTTTAAAGAAAAACTGCGTATATACATGACTTTTGGCCAAAACGTTGCATGTATACACGGATTTTGGCCAAAAACCTATGTGTATACGTGACTTTTAGCCAAAAATACGTGTATGTATGCGACTTTTGGCCAAAAACCTGCGTATACAGAGAAGACAGTGGTAAAAAGCAGGCTAAGGGTCAAACCAATAAAGGGGGGTGTCAATGGATGAACCTACTATAAAATGCAACACAGAAACAAGGAGAAACAAAGAGCAAGTCAAGAATATCAAGCACATTGTGCCCCCAAACCCTAAAGAAAAATAAGGAACATCCCCAGCGGAGTCGCCAATTCTGTTACGGAGAGAAATTCCTATGGCTTGGGGTACCACAATAGACAACTTAACTCCAAAAATCAATCCCTTCCTATATGCAAGAGAAACCAAATATCTAACATTAAAGGATCTTGATTCATACCTTATTCCAGACGGTTGATGTAGATCCATGTTGAGCTTTTCCACTCCTGCTTGTATTAGCAATTTGCTTCCTCAACATTCAGCAAACAAGACAAGCATGCTATATATATAATTGTGTTAGATCTACTCTAGCATATATAATCAATAACATATAAGCAATTAAAAGCATCCATGGATCAAATACTCATTTAAATACACATTACTGGACAGGAAAATATATTTCTATTGATATAAAATAGAGATTACAATAGTGACAACCTATATTAGCACGTCTGCGAATCGAAGAAACTGAGTCCCCCACTTGGGCCTCCACCATTTCAATCCTCCATCTCTTGATAGCAAGCTCACAAGAAAAAGGAAAGCTTGGGAAGAACACAAAGTGCTCCAAGGGACAAAGGGATGGAGACTCAAGTATAAGCTCTAGCAACAATGGACTATAGTTTTCTTGCTCTTCAATTCCTCCCCCTTCAATGTATCCAAAGGGTTCCTTATATAGCTCTTCAATTGGGTAATGGAAGGTCGAATCCAAGCGATCTCAAGGCATATGGAAGGCTAAGAGATAAGTGACTCGGATCCACATCAAGTAAAAGTCCAAAATCATTTGGCCTTTTGCACACATCCCAATGTACAGGAGTTTAAGGGTCAAATCCATGTATATACACGAGAAAGGGATTAAAAGTTGCATATGACAATTATTGTATGTTTTTAGGGATGGTATTGGAAACATTAAAGGTACAAAAATGGTCCATGGGGTCTAAATATTCTACAGAGGGACAGGGAAGGCCATAAAGGTGTGATCCACCATGTGTGGTAAAATCAGTTGTAACAACCCTCATTCAAGGATGGTCAAACAAAAGTTGAAAAGATGCACTTTTGTTGACATTTTTAGAAGTGAAATTTGAAAGTGAATTTAGGTACCCATTTCAATAAACAAGTGTACAAACTAACTTTCACGACGTTTCGAGCTATTTCACTCCCTTTAAGTGCAACCTTGCCAAAAGTGCACAATAAAGTATCTCTTTTGACCAATTTCTTAGAATTGAAATATGATCATAGATTTAGATGCCCATTTGGTAGATAAGAGTGCATGCCAAATTTATTGATGTTCAGAGCTCTTTTTCCCTCCTTTAAGCCAAACCTTAGTGAAACCGCATGAAGAATCACTTTTGACCAAATTCCCAGAATTGAAATTTGATAATAGATTTGGATGCCCGTTTGATATACAAGTGTGCACGCCAAATTTTGCAATGTTTCGAGCTATTTGGACCTGCTTTAAGCCGAACTCTAGCGAAAATGCATGACGAAGTTTCACTTTTGAGAATTTTCTTGCAATTGAAATTTGATCATAGATTTGGATGCCCATTTGATAGACAAGCATGCACTCCAACTTTCGCGATGTTTCGAGATATTTTCACCCCCTTTAACCCCAACTTTTATGAAACTGCATGACGGAGTTTCACCTTTTACAAATTTCTTGGAATTAAAATTTAATCATATCTTTTGATGTGCATTTGGATGATAAGTATGCACGCCAACTTTCACGATGTTCCGAGTTATTTTCAGCTTCTTTAAGCCAAACCCTAACAAAACTATACGATGGAGTTTCACTTTTGATGTACTTCTTCGAATGGAAACTTGATCATAGATTTGGATGCCCATTGGATAAACAATCATGCACGCCAAATTTTTCAATGTTCTGAGCTATTATTTTGACCCCTTTTACGCCCAACCCTAGTGAAACCACACGATAGAGTTTCACTTTTGAGCAGTTTCTCAGAATTGAAATTTGCTAATAGATTTGGATGTCCATTTGATAGACAAGCTTGCACATGAACTTTCATGACGTTGCGAGATATTTTCACCCACTTTAAGCCCAACCTTAGCAAAACAACACAAGGGAGTTTCACTTTTGACCAATTTCTCAGAATTAAAATTTGATCATAGATTTATTTGCACATTTGGTAGATAAGAGTGCATGCCAACTTTCACGATGTTCGGAGCTATTTTGGTCATTATTCAAGGTTGGTCAAGTAAAGGTCTAAGAGATGTTATTTTCTTGGCTTTCTTGTAATTGAAATTTGAAAGAGAATTTAGGTACCCATTTGAGAAATAACCATGCATACAAACTTTCAAGGGATTTCGAGCTATTTTGAACCCTAGGAAAACTTGGTGAAACCAAGGCCTAAAAGGTTGCATTTGTTTACAATTTCTCAGACCTATTTTCCCCTCCTTTAATCCAAACCTTAGCGAAATTGAATGATGGAGTTTCACTTTTGACCAAATTCTCGAAGTTGAAATTTGATCATAGATTTGGATGCATGTTTGATAGACAAGCGAGCACATGATATTTTGATATGTTCCAAAATATTTCACCCCCTTTAATCCCAACCTCAGCAAAACCATACAACCGAGTTTCACTTTTGACTAATTTCTCAGAATTAAAATTTGATCGTAGATTTATCTGAGCATTCGGTAGATAACAGTGCACACCAACTTTCACGATGTTCAAAGTTATTTTGGTCGTTATTAAAGGTTGGTCAAGCAAAGGTCTAAGAGATGCTATTTTTCTGAATTTCTTGTAATTGAAATTTGAAAGAGAATTTAGGTACCCATTTGAGAGATAACCATGGATACACACACCTTCAGGGGATTTCGATCTATTTTGGACCTTAGTCAAACTTGGTTAAACCAAGGCCTAAAAGGTTGCACTTTTTTCCAATTTCTTAGAAATCAAATTTAAAAGTAGATTTAGATACCCTTTTAAGAGGCATACATATTTTTTCGAATTTCGAGTTATTTCGGCACTTAGTTAAGGTTGGTCAAACAAAGTTCTAAGAAATGCACTTTTCATTACCTTCTTGAGATTGAATTTTGAAACTGTATTTAGGTACCCATTTGAGAGATAATCTCTAAATGTAGATTATTTTGGCATTGCGAGCCATTTTGGACCTCGGTTAAACTTTGTCAAACCAAGGCTAAAACGTTTCATTTTTTCCATTTTCTGAAAATTCAAATTTTAAAGTAGATTTAGATACCCATTTCAAAGATAGGCATGGACACCTATTTTTATGAAATTTGGAGCTATTTTGGCCCTCATTGAAGGATGGCCAAACAAAAGTTGAAAAGATGCACTTTTTATTACTTTTTCAGAAGTGAAATTTGAAAGTGGATTTAGGTACGCATTTCAATAAACAAGCATACAAGCTAACTTTCGTGATGTCCGAGCTATTTTAGTCCCTTTAAGTGCAACCTTAGTGAAAGCGCACGATAAAGTTTCTCTTTTGACCAATTTCTTCGAATTGAAATATGATAATAGATTTAGATGCCCATTTGGTACAGATAAGATTGCATGCCAAATTTAGTGATGTTCAGAGCTCTTTTTCCCTCCTTTGTTCAAGGCTGGTCAAGCAAAGGTCTAAGAGAGCATATTTTTCCAACTTTCTCATAATTGAAATTTGAAAGAGAATTTAGATACCCATTTGAGAGATAACCATGCATACAAACTCTGAGGGGATTTCAAGCTATTTTGGACCTTAGTAAAACTTGGTCAAACCAAGGCCTAAAAGCTTGCACTTTTTTCCAATTTCTTAGAAATCAAATGTAAAAGTATATTTAGATACCCATTTAAGAGATAAGCATGCACACATATTTTTGTGAGATTTCGGGTTATTTCATCCCTTAGTTAAGGTTGGTCAAACCTAGTTCTAAGAAATGCACTTTTCTTGACTTTCTCAAAATTGAAATTTGAAACTGTATTTAGATATCCATTTGGTAGATAAAGCATACATGTATATTTTTTGGGGATTGTGAGCCATTTTGGACATCGATCAAACTTCATCAAAGCAAGGCCTAAAACGTTGCATTATTTCCAATTTCTCAAAATTCAAATTTTAAAGTAGGTTTAGATACCCATTTCAAATATAGGAATTGACACCTATTTTTATGAGATTTGGAGCTATTTTGGCCCTTAATCAAGGATAGTCAAACCAAGGTTTAAAATATGCACTTTTGTTTACTTTTTCAGAATTTAAATTTGAAAGTGGATTTAGGTACCCACTTCAATAAACAACTGTACATGCCAACTTTCGTAACGTTCTGAGCTATTTTCACTCCCTTTAAGTGCAACCTTAGTGAAAGCGCCGATATGCCCATTTGGTAGATAAGCGTGCACACATATTTTTGTGAGATTTATAGTTAGAGAAGAGTGCATGAAACATTTCGTGATGTTCAAAGCTATTTCCCCTCCTTTAAGCCAAACCTTAGCGAAATTGAATGATGGAGTTTCACTTTTGACCAAATTCTCAGAGTTTTAATTTGATCATAGATTCGTATGCCCATTTGATATAAAAACGTGCACACCAACTTTTGCAATGTAACAAGCTATTTGGACCCCTTCGAGCCCAACCTCGTGAAAATGCACGACAGAGTTTCACTTCTGACATATTTCTCGGAATTGAAATTTGATCATAGATTTGTGATAGAGAAGCATGCACTCCAACTTTCACGACACTCTGAGCTATTTTCACCCCCTTTAACCCCAACCTTGGAAAAAGCACACAACGGAGTTTCACTTTTAACCAATTTCTTGGAATTAGAATTTAATCATAGATTTAAATGCGCATTTGGAATATAAGAGTGCATGCCAACTTTCATGATGTTGAGAGCTATTTTCAGCATCTTTAAGCCAAACCCTAACAAAACTGCATGATGGAGTCTCAGCTTCGACCAAATTCTCAGAATTGAAACTTGATCATATGTTTGGATGCATATTGGATAGAAAAGCATGCACACCAACTTTCACAACGTTCCGAGCTATTTTGAATCAATTTAAGCCCAACCCTATTGAAACCGCACAACGGTGTTTCACTTTTGAGTAATTTCATAGAATTTAAATTTGATGATAAATTTGGATGCCCATTTGATGAACAAGGGTGCATGCAAAATTTTGAGACATTCCAAAAATATTTTCACCCCCTTTAATCCCAACCTTAGCAAAACTGCACAACGGAGTTTCACGTTTGACTAATTTCTCAAAATTAAAACTTAATCATAGATTTATCGATGCATTTGGTAGATATGAGTGCATGCTAACTTTCATGATGTTCAGAGCTATTTTGGTTGTTATTCAAGGTGGGTCAAGTAAAGGTCTAAGATATGTTATTTTTTTGGCTTTATTGTAATTGAAATTTGAAAGAGAATTTAGCTACCCATTTGAGAGATAACCATGCATACAAACTTTCAGGGGATTTTGAGCTATTTTCCCCTCCTTTAAGCCAAACTTTAGGGAAAGCGAAAGATGGAGTTTCACTTTTAACCAAATTCTCAGAGTTGAAATTTGATAATAGATTTGGATGCATGTTTGATATAAAAACGTGCATCGCAACTTTCGCAATGTTGTGAGCTATTTGGACCCCTTTGAGCCCAACTCTAGCAAAAATGCGCGACAAAGTTTCACTTATGACCAATTTCTCAGAGTTGAAATTTGATCATAGATTTGGATGCCCGTTTGATAGATAAGCGTGCACTCCAACTTTTGTGATGTTTTGAGCTATTTTCACCCCCTTTAACCCCAATCTTAGAGAAACCGCATGACCTAGTTTCACTCTTGACCAATTTCTCAGAATTAAAATTTGATCATAGATTTAGATGTGCATTTGGAAGATAAGAGTGCACGCCAACTTTCATGATGTTCATAGTTATTTTCGACCCATTAAGCCAAACCCTAACAAAACCACACGATGGAGTTTTACTTTTGACCAACTTCTAAGAATTGAAACTTGATCATATATTTGAAGTCCCATTAGATAAACAAGCATGACGCCAACTTTCACAACGTTCCAAGCTATTTTGACCACCTTTAAGCCCAACTCTAGCGAAAACGCATGACGAAGTTTCACTTTTGAGCAGTTTCTTATAATTGAAATTTGATCATAGATTAGAATGCCCATTTGATATACAAGCGTGCACGCGAAATTTCTATACGTTCCAAAATATTTCACCCCCTTTAATCCCAACCTCAGCAAAACCATACAACCGAGTTTTACTTTTGACTAATTTCTCAGAATTAAAATTTGATCATAGATTTATCTTAGCATTTGGTAGAAAACAGTGCAAAACAAATTTCACGATGTCCGAAGTTATTTTGGTCGTTATTCAAAGTTGGTCAAGCAAACGTCTAAGAGATGTTATTTTCCCGACTTTCTTGTAATTGAAATTTGAAAGAGAATTTAGGTACCCATTTGAGAGATAACCATGCATACACACCTTAAGGGGATTTCGAGTTGTTTTGGACCTTAGTCAAACTTGGTCGCACCAAGGCCTAAAAGGTTGCACTTTTTACCAATTTCGTAGAAATTAAATTTAAAAGTAGATTTAGATACCCATTTAAGAGGCACACATATTTTTGTGAATTTCAAGTTATTTCAGCACTTAGTTAAGGTTGGTCAAAGCAAGTTCTAAGAAATGCACTTTTCTTGACTTTCTTGCAATTGAAATTTGAAACTATATTTAGGTACCCATTTGAGAGATAATCCCTACATGTAGATTTTTTTGGGATTGCGAGCCATTTTGGACCTCGGTCAAACTTCGTCAACCCAAGGCCTAAAACGTTGGATTTTTTCCATTTTCTGAAAATTCAAATTTTAAAGTAGATTTAGATACCCATTTCAAAGATAGGCATGGACACCTATTTTTATAATATTTAGAGCTATTTTGGCACTGATTCAAGGACGGTCAAACAAAAATTGAAAAGATGCACTTTTGTTGACTTTTTCAGAAGTGAAATTTGAAAGTGGATTTAGGTACCCATTTCAATAAACAAGCGTGCATGCTAACTTTCACGATGTTCCAAGCTATTTCACTCCCTTTAAGTGCAACCTTAGCGAAAGTGCGAGATAAAGATTCTCTTATGACCAAATTCTTAGAATTGAAATATAATCATAGATTTAGATGCCCATTTGGTAGATTAGAGTGCATGCCAAATTTAGTGATGTACAGAGTTCTTTTTCCCTCCTTTAAGCCAAACCTTAGCGAAACCGCGTGACGGAGTTTCACTTTTGACCAAATTCCCAGAATTGAAATTTGATCATAGATTTGTATGCCCGTTTGATATACAAGCATGTAGGCCAAATTTTGCAATGTTTCGAGCTATTTGGACCCGCTTTAAGCCGAACTCTAGTGAAAATGCACGACAAAGTTTCACTTTTGACAATTTTCTCACAATTGAAATTTGATCATAGATTTGGAGGCCCATTTGATAGACAAGCATGCACTCTAAATTTCACCATGTTCTGAGCTATTTTCACCCCCTTTAACCCCAACGTTTGCAAAACCGCATGACAGAGTTTCACTTTTTACAAATTTATTTAAATTAAAATTTGATCATATCTTTTGATGCACATTTGGATGATAAGCATGCACGCCAACTTTCACGATGTTCAGAGTTATTTTCATCTCCTTTAAGCCAAATAGTAGCAAAAATGTACGATGGAGTTTCACTTCTGATGTACTTAGAATGGAAACTTGATCATAGATTTTGATGCCCATTGGATAAACAATCGTGCACCCCAAATTTTGCAACGTTTTGAGCTAATATTTTGACCCCTTTTAAGCCCAACCCTAGTGAAACTGCACAACAGAGTTTCACTTTTGAGCAGGAATTGAAATTTGCTCATAGATCTGGATGTCCATTTGATAGACAATCTTGCACATGGACTTTCATGATGTTGCAAAATATTTCACCCGCTTTAAGCCCAAGCTTAGCAAAACAACACAAGGGAGTTTCACTTTTCACAATTTCTTAGAATTAAAATTTGTTCATGGATTTATCTACGCATTTGGTAGATAAGAGTGCATTCCAACTTTCACGATGTTCAGAGCTATTTTGGTCGTTATTCAAGGCTGGTCAAGCAAAGGTCTAAGAGATCATATTTTTCCTACTTTCTAATAATTGAAATTTGAAAGAGAATTTAAATACCTATTTGAGAGATAACCATGCATACAAAATGTCAGTGGATTTTGAGCTATTTTGGACCTAGTCAAACTTGGTCAAACCAAGGCCTAAAACCTAGCACTTTTTTCCAATTTCTTAGAAATAAAATGTAAAAGTATATTTAGATACACATTTAAGAGATAAGCGTGCACGCATATTTTTGGGAGATTTTGGGTTATTTCAGCCATTAGTTAAGGTTTGGTCAAACGAAGTTCTAAGAAATGCACTTTTCTTGACTTTCTCGAAATTGAAATTTGAAACTGTATTTTGGTATCCATTTGGTAGATAAAGAATACATGTATATTTTGGGGGATTGTGATCCATTTTGGACATCGGTCAAACTTCGTCAAACCGCCTTGGCCTAAAATGTTGCATTATTTCTCGGAGTTGAAATTTGATAATATATTTGGATGCCCGTTTGACATAAAAACGTGCATGCCAACTTTTGCAATGTTCTAGGCTATTTGGACCCTTTTCACCACAACTCTAGCGAAAATGCACGACGGAGTTTCACTTCTCACCAATTTCTTGGAATTGAAATTTGATCATAGATTTGGATGCCCATTTGATAGAGAAGCGTGCACTCCAACTTGCGAGACACTCCGATCTATTTTCACCACCTTTAACCCCAACCTTAGCAAAACCGCATAACAAAGTTTCACTTTTAACTAATTTCTTGGAATTAAAATTGAATCATAGATTTAAGTGTGCATTTGGAAGATAAGAGTGCATTCCAACTTTCACAATGTTGCGAGCTATTTTTGGCATCTTTAAGCCAAACCCTAACAAAACTGCATGATGGAGTCTTAGCTTTGACCAAATTCTCAGAATTGGATTTCGCTGATAGGTTTGGATGCATATTACATAGACAAGCATGCACACCAAATTTCACGATGTTCCAAGATATTTTGACCCCCTTTAAGACCAACCCTATTGAAACCGCACGACGAAATTTCACTTTTGAGCAGTTTCTTAGAATTTAAATTTGATCATAAAGTTGGATGCCCATTTGATGAATAAGAATGCATGCAAACTTTTGAGACATTCTAAGATATTTTAACCCCCTTTAAGCCCAACCTTAGCAAAAACACACAACGGAGTTTTACGTTTGGCTAATTTCTCAAAATTAAAATTTAATTGTAGATTTATCGATGCATTTGGTAGATAAGAGTGCATGCTAACTTTCATGATGTTTGGAGCTTTTTTTGTCATTATTCAAGGTTGGTCAAGTAAAGGTCTAAGAGATGTTATTTTTTTGGCTTTCTTGTAATTGAAATTTGAAAGAGAATTTAAGTACCCATTTGAGAGATAACCATGCATACAAACTTTTAGGGGATTTCGAGCTATTTTGGACCTTAGACAAACTTTGTGAAACCAAGGCCTAAAAGGTTGCATTTGTTTCCAATTTCTCAGATCCAATTTCCCCTCCTTTAAGCCAAACTTTAGTGAAATCGAATGATGGAGTTTCACTTTTGACCAAATTCTCAAAGTTGAAATTTGATCATAGATTTGGATGCTCGTTTGATATAAAAATGTGCACGCCAACTTTTGCAATGGTCCAAGCTATTTGGACATGTTTGAGCCCAACTCTAGTGAAAATGCACGACAGAGTTTCACTTCTGACCAATTTCTTAGAATTGAAATTTGATCATAGATTTATATGCCCGTTTGATAGATAAGCATGCACTTCAACCTTCACGACATTTTGAGCTATTTTCACCACATTTAACTCCAATCTTAGCGAAACCACATGACGAAGTTTCACCTTTGACCAATTTCTTCAAATTAAAATTTGGTCATAGATTCAGATGTGCATTTGGAAGATAAGAGTGCAAGCCAACTTTCATGATGTTCAGATTTATTTTTGACTCCTTTAAGCCAAACCATAACAAAATCGCACGATGGAGTTTCACATTTGACCAACTTCTAAGAATTGAGAGATAACCATGCATACACACCTTTACGGAATTTCGAGCTATTTTGGACCTTAGTGACACTTGGTCAAACCAAGGCCTAAAAGGTTGCACTTTTTTTCAATTTCTTAGAAATCAAATTTAAATGTAGATTTAGATACCTATTTAAGAGGCACACATATTTTTGTGAATTTCGAGTTATTTTGGCACCTAGTTAAGCTTGGTCAAACAAAGTTCTAAGAAATACACTTTTCTTGACTTTCTTGAAATTGAAATTTGAAACTATATTTAGGTACCCATTTGAGAGATAATCCCTACATGTAGATTTTTTTTGGGATTGCAAGCCATTTTGCACCTCGGTCAAACTTCGTCAAGCCAAGGCTAAAACGTTACATTTTTTCCATTTTCGAAAAATTCAAATTTTAAAGTAGATTTAGATACCCATTTCAAAGATAGGCATGGACACCTATTTTTATGAGATTTGGAGCTATTTTGGCCCTCATTCAAGGATGGTCAAACAAAAGTTGAAAAGATGCACATTTTTTGGCTTTTTTTAGAAGTGAAATTTCAAAGTGGATTTTAGGTACCCATTTCAATAAACAAGCGTACACACTAACTTTCGCGATGTTCCGAGCTATTTCACTCCCTTTAAGTGCAACCTTAACGAAAGTGCACGATAAAGTTTCTCTTTTGGCCAATTTCTTAGAATTGAAATATGATCATATATTTAGATGCGCATTTGGTAGATAAGAGTGCATGCCAAATTTAGTGATGTTTAGAGCTCTTTTTCCCTCCTTTAAGCCAAACCTTAGTGAAACCGCATGATGGAGTTTCACTTTTGACCAAATTTTGAGAATTGAAATTTGATATTAGATTTGGATGCCCGTTAGATATTCAAGTGTGCACGCCAAATTTTGCAATGTTTCAAGCTATTTGGACCCGCTTAAAGCTGAACTCTAGCGAAAATGCACGACGAAGTTTCACTTTTGACAATTTTCTCGCAATTGAAATATGATCATAGATTTGCATACCAATTTGATAGACAAGCGTGCACTCCAACTTTCATGACGTTCCGAACGACAGAGTTTCATTTTTTACATATTTCTCATAATTAAAATTTGATCATATCTTTTGATGCACATTTGGATGATAAGCATGCACGCCAACTTTCACGATGTTCAGAGTTATTTTCAGCACCTTTAAGCCAAATTGTAACAAAACTGTACGATGGAGTTTCACTTTTGATGTACTTCTTAGAATGGAAACTTGATCATAGATTTGGATGCCCATTGATGATGCACGCAAAAATTTTCAACGTTTCGAGCTATTATTTAGACCCCTTTTAAGCCCAACCCAAGTGAAACCGCATGACAGAGTTTCACTTTTGAGCAGTTTCTTAGAATTGAAATTTGCTCATAGATTTGGATGTCCATTTCATAGACAAGCTTGCGCGTGAACTTTCATGACATTGTGAAATATTTTCACCCGCTTTAAGCCCAACCTTAGCAAAACAAAACAAGGGAATTTCACTTTTGATGAATTTCTCCGAATTAAAATTTGATCGTAGATTTATCTGTGCATTTGGTAGGTAAGAGTGGAAGGTAAGAGTGGATGCCAACTTTCATGATGATCGGACCTATTTTGGTCGTTTTTCAAGGCTGGTCAAGCAAAGGTCTAAGACATCATATTTTCTCGACTTTCTCAAAATTGAAATTTGAAACAGAATTTAGATACCCATTTGAGAGATAACCATGCATACAAACTCTGAGGGTATTTCGAGCTATTTTCAACCTTAGTCAAACTTGGTCAAACCAAGGCCTAAAAGCTTGCACTTTTTTCCAATTTCTTAGAAATCAAATGTAAAAGTATATTTAGATACCCATTTAAAAGATAAGCATGCACACATATTTTTGTGATATTTCGAGTTATTTTATCCCTTAGTTAAGGTTGGTCAAACGAAGTTCTAAGAAATACACTTTTCTTGACTTTCTCGAAATTGAAATTTGAAACTATATTTAGCGAAATCAAATGATGGAGTTTCACTTTTGAACCAATTCTCAAAGTTGAAATTTGATCATAGATTTGGATGCCCGTTTGATATAAAAACGTGCATGCCAAATTTTGGAAGGTTCCGAGATATTTGGACCCCTTTGAGCCCAACTCTAGCGAAAATGCATGACGGAGTTTCACTTCACACCAATTTCTCGGAATTGAAATTTGATCATAGATTTGGATGCCCATTTGATTGAGAAGCATGCACTCCAACTTTCATGACACTTCGAGCTATTCTCACCCCCTTTAACCCCAACCTTGGCGAAACCGCACAACGGAGTTTCACTTTTAACCAATTTCTTGGAATTAAAATTTAATCATAGATTTAAATGTGCATTTGCAATATAAGAGTGCATTCCAACTTTCACGATGTTGAGAGCTATTTTTTGGCATCTTTAAGCCAAACCCTAACAAAACTGCATGATGGAGTCTTAGCTTTGACCAAATTCTCAAAATTGAAACTTGATGATAGGTTTGGATGTATATTGGATAGACAAGCATGCACACCAATGTTTGCAACGTTTTGAGCTATTTTTGACTCCCTTTAAGTCCAACCCTATCGAAACCACATGACGAAGTTTCACTTTTGAGTAGTTTCTTAGAATTTAAATTTGATCATAAATTTGTCTGCCCATTTGATGAACAAGCGTACATGAAAACTTTTGAGACATTCCAAAATATTTTCACCCCCTTTAAGCCCAACCTTAGAAAAACCGCACAATGGAGTTTCACGTTTAACTAATTTCTCAAAATTAAAATTTAATTATAGATTTATCGGTGCATTGGGTAGATAAGAGTGCATGCTAACTTTAATGATGTTCGGAGCCGTTTTGGTCATTATTCAAGGTTGGTCAAGTAAAGGTCTAAGAGATGTTATTTGTTTGGATTTATTGTAATTGAAATTTGAAAGAGAATTTAGGTACCCATTTGAGAGATAACCATGCATACAAACTTTTAGGGGATATCGAGCTATTTTGGACCTTAGGAAAACTTGGTGAAACTAAGGCCTAAAAGGTTCCATTTGTTTCCAATTTCTCAAAGCCATTTTCCCCTCCTTTAAGGAAAACATTAGCGAAATCAAATGATGGAGTTTCACTTTTGACCAAATTCTTGGAGTTGAAATTTGATCATAGATTTGGATGCCTGTTTGCTATAAAAACGTGCACGCTAACTTTTGCAATGTTCTGAGCTATCTAAACCCCTTTGAGCCCAACTCTAGCAAAACTGCACGATGGAGTTTCACTTCTCACCAATTTCTTGGAATTGAAATTTGATCATAGATTTGGATTCCCATTTGATAGAGAAGCGTGCACTCCAACTTTCATGACACTCAAAGCCATTTTCACCCCCTTTAACCCCAACCCTGGAGAAACGGCACAATGGAGTTTCAATTTTAACCAATTTCATGGAATTAAAATTTAATCTTAGATTTAAATGTGGATTTGGAAGATAAGAGTGCATGCCAACTTTCACGATGTTGAGAGCTATTTTCAGCATCTTTAAGCCAAACCCTAACAAAACTGGACGATGGAGTCTTAGCTTTGACCAAATTCTCAGAATTGAAACCTGATGATAGGTTTGGATGCATATTAGATAGGCAAGCATGCACACCAACTTTCAGAATGTTTCAAGCTATTTCCACCCCCTTTAAGCCCAACCCTATCGAAACCGCACGACAGAGTTTCACTTTTGAG
Source organism: Pseudotsuga menziesii (assembly GCA_001517045.1). Classification (NCBI taxonomy): domain Eukaryota; kingdom Viridiplantae; phylum Streptophyta; class Pinopsida; order Pinales; family Pinaceae; genus Pseudotsuga; species Pseudotsuga menziesii. The sequence continues at coordinate 20,062 of LPNX010241573.1, read as the reverse complement.
CAGTTTCTTAGAATTTAAATTTGATCATAAATTCGGATGCCCATTTGATGAAAAAGCATGCATGCAAACTTTTGAGACATTCCAAAATATTTTCACCCCATTTAAGCCCAACCTTAGCAAAACTGCACAACGGAGTTTCATGTTTGACTAATTTCTCAAAATTAAAATTTAATCATAGATTTATCGGCGCATTTGGTAGATAAGAGTGCATGCTAACTTTCATGATGTTCGGAGCCATTTTGGTTGTTATTCAAGGTTGTTCAAGTAAAGGTATAAGAGATGTTATTTTTTTGGCTTTCTTGTAATTGAAATTTGAAAGAGAATTTAGGTACCCATTTGAGAGATAACCATGCATACAAACTTTCAGGGGTTTCGAGCTATTTTGGACCTTAGCCAAACTTGGTGAAACCAAGGCCTAAAAGGTTTCATTTGTTTCCAATTTCTCAGAGCCATTTTCCCCTCCTTTAAGCCAAACCTTAGCGAAATCGAATGATGGAGTTTCAATTTTGACCAAATTCTCAGAGTTGAAATTTGATCATAGATTAGGATGCTTGTTTGATATAAACATGTGCACGCCTACTTTTTCAATGGTCTGAGCTATTTGGACCCCTTTGAGCCCAACTTTAGCGAAAATGCACGACAGAGTTTCACTTCAGACCAATTTCTCTGAATTGAAATTTGATCATAGATTTGGATGCCCATTTAATAGATAAGCGTGCACTCCAACTTTCGCGACGTTTTGAGCTAATTTCACCCCCTTTAACCCCAATCTTAGTGAAACTGCATGACGAAGTTTCACTCTTGACCAATTTCTCGAAATTAAAATTTGATCATAGATTTAGATGTGCATTTGGAAGATAAGAGTCGACGCTAACTTTCATGATGTTCAGAGTTATTTTCGACTCCTTTAAGCCAAACCCTAACAAAACCGCACGATGGAGTTTCGCTTTTGATCAACTTCTAAGAATTGAAACTTGATCATAGATTTGGATGCCCATTAAATAAACAAGCATTCACACCAACTTTCGCAACGTTCCAAGCTATTTTGACCACCTTTAAGCCAAACTGTAGTGAAAACGCATGACAAAGTTTCACTTTTGAATAGTTTCTTATAATTGAAGTTTGATCATAGATTTGAATGCCCATTTGATAGAGAAGCATGCACACGAAATTTTGAGATGCTCCAAAATATTTCACCCCCTTTTTTCCCAACCTTAGCAAAACCATACAATCGAGTTTCACTTTTGACTAATTTCTCAGAATTAAAATTTGATCGTAGATTTATCTTAGCATTTGGCAGATAACAGTGCACACCAACTTTCACAATGCTCGAAGTTATTTTGGTCGTTATTCAGGGTTGGTCAAGGAAAGGTCTAAGAGATGCCATTTTCCTGACTTTCTTGTAATTGAAATTTGAAAGAGAATTTAGGTACCCATTTGAGAGATAACCATGCATACACACCTTTAGGGGATTTCGAGCTATTTTGGACCTTAGTCAAACTTGGTCAAGCCAAGGCCTAAAAGGTTGTACTTTTTTCCAATTTCTTAGAAATCAAATTTAAACGTAAATTTAGATACCCATTTAAGAGGCACACACATTTTTGTGAATTTCGAGTTATTTGGGCACTTACTTAAGGTTGATCAAACCAAGTTCTAAGAAATGCACTTTTCTTGACTTTCTCGAAATTGAAATTTGAAACTATATTTAGGTACCCATTTGAGAGATAATCCCTACATGTAGATTTTTTGGGATTGTGAGCCATTTTGGACCTCAATCAAACTTCGTCAAACCAAGGCCTAAAATGTTGCATTTTTTCCATTTTATGAAAATTCAAATTTTAAAGTAGATTTAGATGCCCCTTTCAAAGATAGGCATGGACGCCTATTTTTATGAGATTTAGAGATATTTTGGCCCTTATTCAAGGATGGTCAAACAAAATTTGAAAAGATGCACTTTTGTTGACTTTTTCAGAAGTGAAATTTGAAAGTGGATTTAGGTACCCATTTCAATAAACAAGCATACACGCTAACTATCGTGACGTTCCGAGCTATTTCACTCCCTTTAAGTGCGACCTTAGCAAAAGTGCACGATAAAGTTTCTCTTTTGACCAATTTCTTAGAATTGAAATATGATCATAGATTTAGATTCCCATTTGGTAGATAAGAGTGCATGCCAAATTTAGAGATGTTCAAAGCTCTTTTTCCCACTTTTAAGCCAAACCTTAGTGAAACCGCATGGTGGAGTTTCACTTTTGACCAAATTTAGAGAATTGAAATTTGATCATAGATTTGGATGCCTGTTTGCTATACAAGCGTGCACGCAAAATTTTAGAATGTTTTGAGCTATTTGGACCCGCTTTAAGCCGAACTCTAGCGAAAATGCACGACCAAGTTTCACTTTTGACAATTTTCTTGCAATTGAAATTTGATCATAGATTTGGATGCCCATTTGATAGACAAGCATGCACTCCAACTTTTGCGACGTTCCAATCTATTTTCAACCTGTTTAACCCCAACCTTTACGAAACCGCACGCTGAAGTTTCACTTTTTACAAATTTCTCAAAATTAAAATTTGATCATATCTTTTGATGCGCATTTCGATGATAAGCATTCATGCCAACTTTCATGATGTTCAGAGTTTTTTTCAGCTCCTTTAGTCCAACCCGTAACAAAACTGTACGATGGAGTTTCACTTTTGACGTACTTCTCATAATGGAAACTTGATCATATATTTGGATGCCCATTGGATAAACAATCATGCATGCCAAATTTTGCAACGTTTCGTGCTATTATTTTGACGCCTTTTAAGCCCAACCCTAGTGAAATCGCACGACAGAGTTTCGCTTTTGTGCAGTTTCTTAGAGTTGAAATTTGCTGATAGATTTGGATGTCCATTTGATAGACAAGCTTGCACATGAACTTTCACAATGTTGTGAAATATTTTCACCCGCTTTAAGCCCAACCTTAGCAAAACAACATAAGGGAGTTTCACTTTTCACCAATTTCTCAGAATTAAAATTTGATCGTAGATTTATCAGCGCATTTGGTAGATAAGAGTGCATGCCAACTTTTCACGACGTTAGGAGCTATTTTGGTCCTTATTCAAGGCTGGTCAAGCAAAGGTCTAAGAGATCATATTTTTTTGACTTTCTCATAATTGAAATTTGAAAGAGAATTTAGATACGCGTTTGTGAGATAAGCATGCATACAACCTCTGAGGGGATTTCGAGCTATTTTGGACCTCAGTCAAACTTGCTTAAACCAAGGCCTAAAAGCTTGCACTTTTTTCCAATTTCTTAGAAATCAAATGTAAAAGCATATTTAGATACCCACTTAAGAGATAAGCATGTAGGAATATTTTTGTGAGATTTTGGGTTATTTCAGCCTTTAGTTAAGGTTGGTCAAACCGAGTTCTAAGAAATGCACTTCTCTTGACTTTTTCAAAAGTGAAATTTGAAACTGTATTTAGGTACCCATTTGAGAGATAATCCCTACATGTAGAGTTTTTTCGAATTGCAAGCCATTTTGGACCTCGGTCAAACTTAGTCAAACCAAGCCCTAAAACATTGCATTTTTTCCATTTTCTGAAAATTCAAATTTTAAAGTAGATTTAGATACCCATTTCAAAGATAGGCATGGACACCTATTTTTATGAGATTTGTAGCTATTTTGGCCCTCATTCATGGATGGTCAAACAAAAGTTGAAAAGATGCACTTTTGTTGACTTTTTCAGAAGTGAAATTTGAAAGTGGATTTGGGTACCCATTTCAATAAACAAGCGTACACACTAACTTTCGCGACGTTCCGAGCTATTTCACTCCCTTTAAGTGCAACCTTAGCGGAAGTGCACGATAAAGTTTCTCTTTTGACCAATTTCTTAGAATTGAAATATTATCATAGATTTAGATGCCCATTTGGTAAATAAGAGTTCATGCCGAATTTAGCAATTTTCGGCATCTTTCAGCCAAAACCTAACAAAACTGCACGATGGAGTCTTAGAATTGAAACTTGATCATAGGTTTGGATGCATATTGGATAAACAAGCATGCAGACCAACTTTCATGACATTATAAGCTATTTTGACCCCCTTTAAGCCCAACCATATTGAAACCGCAAGATGGAGTTTCACTTTTGAGCAGTTTCTTAGAATTTAAATTTGATCATAAATTTGGATGCCCATTTGATGAACAAGCGTGCATGCAAACTTTTGAGACATTCCAAAATATTTCTACCCCCTTTAAGCCCAACCTTAGATTTATCAGTGCGTTTGGTAGATAAGAGTGCATGCTAACTTTCATGATGTTTGGGGCTATTTTGGTTGTTATTCAAGGTTGTTTAAGTAAAGGTCTAAGAGATGTTATTTTTTCTACTTTCTTGTAATTCAAATTTGAAGGAGAATTTAGGTACCCATTTGAGAGATAACCATGCATACAAAATTTCATGGGATTTCGAGCTATTTTGGACCTTAGGAAAACTTGGTGAAACCAAGGCCTAAAAGGTTGCATTTGTTTCCAATTTCTCAAAGCCATTTTCCCCTCCTTTAAGCCAAACCTTAGCAAAATGGAGGGATGAAGTTTCACTTTTGACCAAATTCTCGGAGTTTAAATTTGATCATAGATTTGGATGCTCGTTTGATATAAAAATGTGCACGCCAACTTTTGCAATGGTCCGAGCTATTTGGACCCCTTCGAGCCGGCCTCTAGCAAAAATGCATGACAGAGTTTCACTTTTGACCAATTTCTCAGAATTGAAATTTGATCATATATTTGGATGCCCGTTTGATAGATAAGCGTGCACTCCATCTTTCACGACGTTTTGAGCTATTTTCACACCCTTTAACCCCAATCTTAGCGAAACCGCATGACGGAGTTTCACTCTTGACCAAATTCTCGGAATTAGAATTTGATCATAGATTTAGATTTGCATTTGGAAGATAAGAGTGCATGCCAACTTTCATGATATTCAGAGTTATTTTTTACTCCCTTAATCCAAACCCTAACAAAACCGCATGATGGAGTTTCACTTTTGACCAACTTTCCTGTAATTCAAATTTGAAAGAGAATTTAGTTACCCATTTGAGAGATAACCATGCATACACACTTTCAGGGGATTTTGAGCTATTTCGGACCTTAGTCAAACTTGGTCAAACCAAGGCCTAAAAGTTTGCACTTTTTCCAATTTATTAGAAATAAAATTTAAAAGTAGATTTAGATACCCATTTAAGAGGCACACATATTTCTGCGAAGTTTGAGTTATTTCAGCACTTAGTTTTAAGGTTGGTCAAACCAAGTTCTAAGAAGTGCACTTTTCTTGACTTTCTTGAAATTGAAATTTGAAACTATATTTAGGTACCCATTTGAGAGATAATCCCTACATGTAGAATTTTTTGGGATTGCGAGCCATTTTGGACCTCGGTCAAAGTTCGTCAAACCAAGGCCTAAAACATTGCATTTTTTCCATTTTCTGAAAATTCAAATTTTAAAGTAGATTTAGATACCCATTTCAAATATAGGCATGGACACCTATTTTTATGAGGTTTGGAGCTATCTTGGCCCTCATTCAAAGATGGTCAAACAAAATTTTAAAAGTTGCACTTTTCTTGACTTTTTCAGAAATGAAATTTGAAAGTAGATTTAGGTACCCATTTCAATAAACAAGTTTACACGCTAACTTTCACGACGATCCGATCTATTTCACTCCCCTTAAGTGCAACCTTAGTGAAAGCGCATGATAAATTTTCTCTTTTGAACAATTTCTTAGAAGTAGATGCCGATTTGGTAGATAAGAGAGCATGCCAAATTTAGTGATGTTCAGAGCTCTTTTTCCCTCCTTTAAGCCAAACCTTAGCGAAACCGCATGATGGAGTTTCACTTTTGACCAAATTCTCAGAATTGAAATTTGATCATAGATTTGGATGACCGTTTGATATACAAGCATGCACGCCAAATTTTGCAATGTTTCGAACTATTTGGACCTGCTTTAAGCCGAACTCTAGCGAAAATGCACGACGAAGTTTCACTTTTGACAATTTTCTTGCAATTGAAATTTGATCATAGATATGGATTCTCATTTGATAGACAAGTGTGCACTCCAACTTTCATGACGTTATGAGCTATTTTCACCCCCTTTAACCCCAACCTTCGTGAAACCGCACGGCAGAGCTTCACTTTTTACAGATTTCTAGGAATTAAAATTTGTTCATATCTTTTGATGCGCATTTGGATGATAAGTGTGCAGGCCAACTTTCACGGTGTTCAAAGTTATTTTCAGCTCCTTTAAGCCAAACCCTAACAAAACTATACGATGGAGTTTCACTTTTGACATACTTCTTAGAATGGATACTTGATCATAGATCTTGGATGCCCATTGGATAAACAATCATGCATGCCAAATTTTTGCAACGTTTCATAGTGAAACTGCATGACAGAGTTTCACTTTTGAGCAGTTTCTCAGAATTGAGATTTCATCAAAGATTTGGATGTCCATTTGATAGACAAGCTTGTACGTGAACTTTCATGATGTTGCGAAAAATTTTCTCCCGCTTTAAGCCCAATCTTAGCAAAACAACACAAGGGAGTTTCACTTTTAACCAATTTCTCAAAATTAAAATTTGATTGTAGATTTATCTGTGCATTTGGTAGATAAGAGTGCATGCCAAATTTCATGATGTTCGGAGCAATTTTGGTCGTTATTCAAGGCTGGTCAAGCAAAGGTCTAAGAAATCATATTTTTTGACTTTCTCATAATTGAAATTTGAAAGAGAATTTAGATACCCATTTGAGAGATAACCATGCATACAAACTCTGAGTGGATTTCGAGCTATTTTGGACCTTAGTCAAACTTGGTCAAACCAAGGCCTAAAAGCTTACACTTTTTTCCAATTTCTCAGAAATCAAATGTAAAAGTATATTTAGATACCCATTCAAGAGATAAGCGTGCACACATATTTTTGTGAGATTTCTGGTTATTTCAGCCCTTAGATAAGGTTGATCAAACGAAGTTCTAAGAAATGCACTTTTCTTGACTTTCTCGAAATTGAAATTTGAAACTGTATTTAGGTATCCATTTGGTAGATAAAGCATACATGTATATTTTTTGGGGATTGCAAGCCATTTTGGACATTGCTCAAACTTTGTCAAACCAAGGCAAAAACGTTGCATTATTTCCAATTTCTCAAAATTTAAATTTTAAAGTAGATTTACATACCCATCTCAAATATAGGCATTGACACCTATTTTTATGTGATTTGTAGCTATTTTGGCCCTTAATCAAGGCTGGTCAAACCAAGGTTGAAAATATGCACTTTTGTCGACTTTTCAAAATTCAAATTTTAAAGTGGATTTAGGTACCCATTTCAATAAACAAGCATACATGCCAACTTTCGTAATGTTCCAAGCTATTTTCACTCCCTTTAAGTGCAACCTTAGCGAAAGCGCCGATATGCCCATCTGGTAGATAGGCGTGCAGACATATTTTTGTGAGATTTCTAGTTGGATAAGAGTGCATGAATATTTTCGTGATGTTCAGATCTATTTTCCCCTCCTTTAAGCTTAACCTTAGCGAAATCGAATGATGGAGTTTCAATTTTGACCAAATTCTTGGAGTTGAAATTTGATCATAGATTTGGATGCTTGTTTGATATAAAAACATGCACGCCAACTTTTGCAATGGTCCCAGCTATTTGGACCCCTTTGATCCCAACTCTAGCGAAAATGCACGACGGAATTTCACTTCTGATCAATTTCTCAGAATTGAAATTTGATCATAGATTTGGATGCCCGTTTGATAGATAAGTGTACACTCCAACTTTCGTGACGTTTTCAGCTATTTTCATGCCCTTTAACCCAAATCTTAGCGAAACCGCATGACCAAGTTTTAGTCTTGACCAATTTCCCAAAATTAAAATTTGATCATAGATTTAGATGTGAAATTGGAAGATAAGAGTGCACACCAACTTTCATGATGTTTAGAGTTATTTTCGACTCCTTTAAGCCAAACCCTGACAAAACCACATGATGGAGTTTCACTTTTGACGAACTTCTAAGAATTGAAACTTGATCATATATCTGGATGCCCATTAGATAAACAAGCATGCACGCTAACTTTTGCAACGTTCCAAGCTATTTTGACCACCTTTAAGCCCAACCCTAGCGAAAACGCATGACGAAGTTTCACTTTTGAGCAGTTTCTTATAATTGAAATTTGATCATTGATTAGAATGCCCATTTGATAGATAAGCGTGGACGTGAAATTTCAATATGTTCCAAAATATTTCACCCCCTTTAATCCCAACCTCAGCAAAACCATACAACCGAGTTCACTTTTGACTAATGTCTCAGAATTAAAATTTGATCATAGATTTATCTTAACATTTGGGAGATAATAGTGCACACCAACTTTCATTATGTTTGAAGTTATTTTGGTGGTTATTCAAGGTTGGTGAAGCAAGGGTAGGGTGTAAGAGATGCTATTTTTCTGACTTTCTTGTAATTGAAATTTGAAAGAGAATTTAGGTACCCATTTGAGAGATAACCATGCATACACACCTTCAAGGAATTTTGAGCTATTTTGGACCTTAGTCAAACTTGGTCAAACCAAGGCCTAAAAGGTTGCACTTTTTTCCAATTTCTTAGAGATGAAATTTGAAAGTAGATTTAGATACCCATTTAAGAGGCACACGTATTTTTGTGAATTTCGAGTTACTTCGACACTTAGTTAAGGTTGGTCAAACCAAGTTCTAAGAAATGCACTTTTCTTGACTTTCTCGAAATTGAAATTTGAAACTGTATTTAGGTACCCATTTGAGAGATAATCCCTACATGTAGATTTTTTTTGGGATTGCGAGCCATTTTGGACCTTAATCAAGCTTCGCCAAACCAAGGCCTAAAATGTTGGATTTTTTCCATTTTCTAAAAATTCAAATTTTAAAGGAGATTTAGATACCCATTTCAAAGATAGGCATGGACACCTATTTTTATGCGATTTGGAGCTATTTTGGCCCTCATTCAAGGATGGTCAAACAAAAGTTGAAAAGATGAACTTTTGTTGACTTTTTCAGAAGTGAAATTTGAAAGTGGATTTAGGTACCCATTTCAATAAACAAGCGTACACTCTAACTTTCGCGACGTTTCAAGCTATTTCACTCCCTTTAAGTGGAACCTTAGCGAAAGTGCACGATAAAGTTTCTCTTTTGACCAACTTCTTAGAATTGAAATATGATCATAGATTTAGATGCCCATTTGGTAGATAAGAGTGCATGCCAAATTTAGTGATGTTCATAGCTCTTTTTCCCTCCTTTAAGCCATACCTTAGCGAAACAACATGACGGAGTTTCACTTTTGACCAAATTCCCAGAATTGAAATTTGATCATAGATTTGGATTTCCATTTGATATACAAACGTGCACACCAAATTTTGCAATGTTTCGAGCTATTTGGACCCACTTCAAGCCGAAATCTAGCAAAAATGCACGACGAAGTTTCACTTTTGACAAATTTCTCGCAGTTGAAATTTGATCATAGATTTGGATGCCCATTTGATAGACAAGTGTGCACTCCAACTTTAGCAACATTTCGAGCTATTTTCCCCTCCCTTAACCCCAACCTTTGTGAAACTGCATGACATAGTTTCACTTTTTACAAAATTCTCGAAATTAAAATTTGATCATATATTTTGATGCGCATTTGGATGATAAGCATGCACGCCAAATTTCACGATGTTTAGAGTTATTTTCAGCTCCTTTAAGCCAAACCGTAACAAAACTATATGATGGAGTTTCAGTTTTGACGTACTTCTTAGAATGGAAACTTGATCATAGATTTGGATGCCCATTGGATAAACAATCATGCACGCCAAATTTTGGAACGTTTTGAGCTATTATTTTGACCCCTTTTAAGCCCAACCCTACTGAAACCACACGACAGAGTTTCACTTTTGATCAGTTTCTCAGAATTGAAATTTGCTTATAGATTTGGATGTCCATTTGGACCTTAGTCAAACTTGGTCAAAACAAGGCCTGAAAGCTTGCACTTTTTTCCATTTACTTAGAAATCAAATGTAAAATTATATTTAGATACCCATTTAAGAGATAAGCGTGGACGCATATTTTTGTGAGATTTCGGGTTATTTCAGCCCTAACTTATTTTCACCTCCTTTTAGTGAAACCTTTGAGAAACAGAATGATGGAGTTTCACTTTTGACCAATTTCTCAAAATTAAAATTTGATTATAGATTTATATGCATGCCAACTTTCGCAACGTTCCTAGCTATTTTGACCCCCTTTGAGTCCAACACTTGCGAAACCGCATGACAGAGTTTCAGTTTTGAAAAATTTCTTAGAATTAAATTTGATCATTGATTTGGATGTCCATTTCATAGGCAAGCGTGCACACCAAATTTTGTGACGATTTGAGCTAATTTCACCCCATTTAAGCCATACCATAGCAAAATAGCACGACGAAGTTTCACTTTTGACCGATTTCTTGGAATTAAAATTTGATCATAGATTGACAAGCATGCATGCCAACTTTTGCAAAGCTCAAGCTTTTTGACCCCTTTTAAACCCAACCTTAGAGAAACAACATGACAGAGTTTCACTTTTAACCAATTCCATAGAATTGAAATTTGAGCATAGATTTGGATGCCCATTTGATAGACAAGCATGCAGGCCAACTTTTGCGATGTTTTGAGCTATTTTCACCCCATTTAAGCCCAACCATAGATAAACCACACGATGAAGTTTCACTTTTGACCAATTTCACGGAATTAAAATTTGATCATAGATTTAGATGACCATTTGGTAGACAAGCATGCACGCTAACTTTCACCATTTTTCAGAGGTATTTATACCTCCTTTAAGCCAAACCATAGCGAAATCGGACGACAAAGTTTCTCTTTTGACTAACTTCTCGAAATTGAAATTTGATCGTATATTTGGATGCCCATTTGATAGACAAGCATGCACGTCCACTTTCGCAACATTTTGAGTTATTTTGACTCTCTTTAAACCCAACCCTAGTGAAATCACACAGTGGAGTTTCACTTTTAACCAATTTCTCGGAATTGAAATTTGACCATTTATTTGGATGCACAATTCAAAGACAAGCATGGATGCCAATTTTCATGATGTCCTGAGCTATTTTAACCCCATTTAATCCAAACCTTAGCTGGACCACATGACGAAGTTCCTGTTTTGACCAATTTCGCTTAATTAAAATTTGATCATATATTTAAATTCCCATTTGGTATATAAGAGTGCACGCTAAGTTTCATGATGTTCGGATCTATTTTCACCTCCTTTAATCCAAAACCTAGCAAACCCACATGACAAAGTTTCACATTTGACCAACTTCTTGCACACCAACTTTCACAACATTTGAATATGTTTTGAACCCTTTAATCCCAATCCTATCGAAACCATACAACGAAGTTTCAATTTTGAGTGATTTCTTGGAATTGAGATTTGAAAATAAATTTGAATTTCCATTTTATAGACAAGAGTGCACACCAAATTTCACGACGTTCCAAGCTATTTCACCCCCTTGAAGCCCAACCTTAGCGAAACCACACGATGGAGTTTCACTTTAAACCAATTTCTCCAAAATTAAAATTTGATCATAGATTTAGATGACCATTTGGTAGACAAGCATGCATACAAACTTACACCATGTTCAGAGTTATTTAGACACTTTTTAAACCCAGCCATAGTAAAAACACACAAAGGGGGTGAAACTCCATTGTGCGATATTGCTAGGGTTGGGCTTAAAGGGGGTCAAAATAGCTTAGAATTCAATTTTGGGAAATTTATCATAATTGAAATTGGATAATAGATTTGGAGTCCCATTTGATAGACAAGCCTGTACACCAACTTTAACGACATTATGAGCTATTTTCACCCCCTTTAAGCCCAACCTTAGTGAAACTGCACTATTGAGTTTCACTTTTGACCAATTTCTTAGAATTAAAATTCAATCATAGATTTAGATTCCCATTTGGTAGAAAAGTGTGCACACAAACTTTCACCATGTTAAGAGCTATTTTCAGCTCCTTTAAGCCAAACCCTAGGGAAGTCGCATGGTGGAGATTCGCTTTTGAACAGTTTCTCGAAACTAAAACTTGATGATAGATTTGGGTTCCCATTTGATAGACAAGCGTGCACACCAACTTTTGCAACGATCCAGCTATTTTGACATCGTTTAAGGTCAACGCTAGCGAAACTGTGCAATGAGGTTTCACTTGTGAATAGTTTCTTGGAATTGAAATTTGATCATAGATTTGGATGCCCATTTGATAGACAAGCATGCACACCAAATTCATGATGTCACAAACTATTTTCACCCCTTTTAAGCCAAAACTTAGTGAAATCGCATGACGAAGTTTCATTTTTGACCAACTTTTTTGAATTAAAATTTGATGACTATTTGGTAGATAAGAGTGCTCACATAATTTTATGATGTTCATACCTATGTTCACCTCCTTTAAGCCAAAAACTAGTGAAACCACACAATGGAGTTTCAATATTTACTATCTTATTGGAATTGAAATTTGATTATAGCTTTGCATACCCATTTGATAGACATGCAGGCCAACTTTAGCAATGTTCCAATTTAATTTCAGCTCCTTTAAACCCAATCTTTGTGAAACCACACGACGAAGTTTCACATTTGACCAATTTCTTAAAATTAAAATTTGATCATATATTTAGATGCCCATTCGGTAGATAAGAGTGGATGCCAACTTTTACGATGTTTAGAGCTATTCTCACCTCCTTTAAGCCAAACCTTAGCGAAATCGCGGAATGGAGTTTATCTTTTGACTAATTTCTCAAAATTAAAATCTGATCATAAATTTGGATGCACATGGGATAAACAAGCATACACACCAACGTTTTTAACATTCTGAGCTACTTTTAACCCTTTAAACCCAACACTAGGGAAACCACACGACGAAGTTTCACTTTTGAGCAATTTCTTGGAATTGAAATGTTATCGTTGATTTGGATGCCCATTTCATAGAAAAGCATGCACGCCAACTTTTGTGGTGTTCCAAGCTATTTTCAACCCCCTTAAGGCTAACCTTGGTGAAACCGCACGATGAAATTTCACTTTCGACCAATTTCTCAGAATTAAAATTTAATCATAGATTTAGATGCCCATTTGGTAGCGAAGAGTGAACTCCAACTTTCACCATGTTCAGAGTTATTTCCTCTTCCTTTAAGCCAAACCATAGCGAAACCAGGTGACAAGTTTCACTTTTGAACAACTTGCTGAAATTTAAATTTGATCATAGATTTCGATGCTCATTTGATAGACGAGTGTGCACACCAACTTTCACAACATTTCGAGCTATTTTGACCCCCTTTATGCCTAACCCTAACGAAACCGCACAACATAGTTTCACTTTTGACCAATTTATTTGAATTGATGTTTGATCATATATTTTCATGCTCATTTCATAGAAAAGCATGCATGCCAACTTTTGAAATATTTTGAGCTATTTGGACCATTAAGCCCAACCCTAACGAAAACGCACGCCGGAGGTTTCACTTTTGAGCAATTTCTTAGTATTGAAATTTAATCATAGATTTGGATGCCCAATTGATAGAAAAGCGTGAATGTCAACTTTCACGGCAATTTAATCATAGTTTTAGATGATCATTTGATAAACAAGCATGCACACCAACTTTCGCAATGTTTCAAGCTATTTTGACCCTGTTTAAGCCCAACTCTAGCGAAATTGCATGACAGAGTTTCACTTTTGAACAATTTCTTGAAATTGAAATTTGATCATAAATTCACATGCCCATTTGATAAACAAGAAAGCACCCCAAATTTCATGATTTTTTGAGCTATTTTCATCCCCTTTAATCCCAACCTTAGTGAAACTACATAACAAAGTTTCACTTTAGACCAATTTCTCGAAATTAAAAATTGATCATAGATTTAGATGACTATTTGGTAGACAAGGATGCACTCCAACTTCTGCCATGTTCAGAGCTATTTAGACTTCTTTTAAACCCAACCCTAGCGAAAACACACAATAGAGTTTCACTTTTGACCAATTTCTTCGAATTGAAATTTGAACATTGATTTGGATGGCAATTTGATAGACAAGTGTGCACGCCAACTTTCGCGATGTTCCAAGTTATTTTCACCCCCTTTAAGCCCAACCATAGAAAAACTGCATGAAAAAGTTTCACTTAGACCAATTTCTCATAATTAAAATTTGATCATAGATTTTGATGAAAATTTGGAAGCCAAGCATGCATTACAACTTTCGCCTTGTTTGGAGCAATTTAGACCCCTTTTAAACCCAACCCTAGCAAAAATGCACAAAATGGTTTCACTTTTGACCTATTTTTCTGAATTGAAATTTGATCATAGATTTTGATGCCCATTTGATGGACAAGTGTGCACGCCAAATTTTGTGATGTTCTAACTTATTTTCACCCCCTTTAAGCCAAACCTTTGAGAAAACGAATGATGGAGTTTCACTTTTGACCAATTTCTCAGAATTAAAATTTGATTATAGATTTATATCCACGCCAACCTTCACAACTTTCCTAGCTATTATGACCCCATTTAAGTCCAACACTTCCGAAACCGCATGATGGATTTTCACTTTTGATCAATTTCTTAGAATTAAATTTGATCATTGATTTGGATGTCCATTTCATAGGCAAGCGTGTATGCCAAATTTTGTGACATTTTGAGCTAATTTCACCGCATTTAAGCCATACCATAGCAAAATAGCACGACAAAGTTTCACTTTTGACCGATTTCTCGGAATTAAAATTTTATCATAGATTTAAATGAACATAGATTGACAAGTGTGCATGCCAACTTTTGCAATGCTCAAGCTATTTTGAACCCTTTTAAACCCAACCCTAGAGAAACCGAATGACAGAGTTTCACTTTTGACCAATTTCACTGAATTGAAATTTGATCATAGATTTGGATGCCCATTTCATAGACAAGCACGGAGGCCAACTTTTGTGATGTTTTGAGCTATTTTCACCCCATTTAAGCCCAACCATAGTGAAACCGCACAATGTAGTTTCACTTTTGACCAATTTGGCGGAATTAAAATTTGATCATAGATTTAGATGACCATTTGGTAAACAAGCATGCACACTAACTTTCACCATTTTTCAGAGGTATTTATACCTCCTTTAAGCCAACCCATAGCGAAACTGCACGACAAAGTTTCTCTTTTGACTAACTTCTCGAAATTGAAATTTGATCGTAGATTTAGATGCCCATTTGATAGACAAGAGTGCACGCCCACTTTCGCAATGTTTCAAGTTAGTTTGACTCTCTTTAAACCCAACCCTAGTGAAATCACACAGTGGAGTTTCACTTTTAACCAATTTCTTGAAATTGAAATTTGACCATTTATTTGGATGCACAATTCAAAGACAAGCATGGACGCTAACTTTCATGATGTCCTGAGCTATTTTCACCCCCTTTAATCCAAACCTTTACTGGACCACACGACAAAGTTTCTCTTTTGACAAATTTCCCTTAATTAAAATTTAATCATAGATTTAGATGCCCATTTGGTATATAAGAGTGCACACTAAGTTTCATGATGTTCGAAGCTATTTTCACCTCCTTTAAGCCAAACCCTAGCAAACCCACATGACAAAGTTTCACATTTGACCAACTTCTCAGAATTGAAATCCGATCATAGATTTGGATGCACATTGGATAACAAGCTTGCACACCAGCTTTCACAACATTTGGACTTTTTTTTACCCCTTTAATCCGAACCCTTTCGAAACTGTACGATGGAGTTTCAATTTTGTGTGATTTCTTGGAATTGAGATTTGAAAAAAAATTGAATGCCCATTTGATTTATAAGAGTGCACACAAACTTTTATGATGTTCCAAGCTATTTCACCCCCTTGAAGCCCAACCTTAGTGAAACCGCACAATGGAGTTTCACTTTAGACCAATTTCTCCAAAATTAAAATTTGATCATAGATTTAGACGACCATTTGGTAGAAAAGCATGCATTCAAAATTACACCATGTTCAGATTTATTTAGACACTTTTTAAACCCAGCCATACTAAAAACACACAAAGGGGGTGAAACTCCATTGTGCGGGATCGCTAGGGTTGGGCTTAAAGGGGGTCAAAATAGCTTAGAATTCAATTTTGAGCAATTTCTCGTAATTGAAATTGGATAATAGATTTGGAGTCCCATTTGATAGACAAGCCTCGACACCAACTTTCACGACGTTATAAGCTATTTTCACCCCCTTTCTGCCCAACCTTAGTGAAACTGCACTATCGAGTTTCACTTTTGACCAATTTCTCAAAATTAAAAATCAATCATAGATTTAGATTCCCATTTGGTATAAGCATGCATGCAAAAATTCACCATGTTAAGAGCTATTTTCACCTCCTTTAAGCCAAACCCTAGGGAAGTTGCATGGCGGAGATTCACTTTTGGACAGCTTCTCCAAACTGAAACTTGATGATAGATTTGGATGCATATTGGATAGACAAGCATTCACACCAACTTTCGCAACGTTCCGAGCTATTTTCACCCCCTTTAAGCCCAACCCTATCGAAACAGCATGACAGAGTTTCACTTTTGAGCAGTTTCTTAGAATTTAAATTTGATGACAAATTTGGATGCCTATTTGATGAACAAGCATGCATGCAAACTTTTGAGACATTCCAAAATATTTTCACCCCCTTTAAGCCCAACCTTAGCAAAATTGCACAATGGAGTTTCATGTTTGACTAATTTCTCAAAATTAAAATTTAATCATAGATTTATCGACGCATTGGCTAGATAAGAGTGCATGCTAACTTTCATGATGTTTAGAGCCATTTTGGTCGTTATTCAAGGTTGGTCAAGTAAAGGTATAAGAGATGTTATTTTTTTTGCTTTATTGTAATTGAAATTTGAAAGAGAATTTAGGTACCCATTTGAGAGATAACCATGCATACAAAATTTCTGGGAATTTCAAGCTATTTTGGACCTTAGGCAAACTTGGTAAAACCAAGCCCTAAAAGGTTTCATTTGTTTCCAATTTCTCAGAGCCATTTTCCCCTCCTTTAAGCCAAGCCTTAGCGAAATCGAATGATGGGGTTTCACTTTTGACCAAATTCTCGGAGTTGAATTTTGATCATAGATTAGGATGCCTGTTTGATATAAAAACATGCACGCCAACTTTTGTAATGGTCCGAGCTATTTGGACCCCTTTGAGCCCAACTCTAGCGAAAATGCACGACATAGTTTCACCTCAGACCAACTTCTCTAAATCGAAATTTGATCATAGATTTGGATGCCCATTTGATAGATAAGCGTGCACTCCAACTTTTGTGACGTTTTGAGCTATTTTCACCCCCTTTAACCCCAATCTTAGTGAAACTACATGACGGAGTTTCACTCTTGACCAATTTCTCGGAATTAAAATTTGATCATAGATTTAGATGTGCATTTGGAAGATAAGAGTGCACGCCAACTTTCATGATGTTCAGAGTTATTTTCGACTCCTTTAAGCAAAACCCTAACAAAACCGCACGATGGAGTTTCGCTTTTGATCAAATTCTAAGAATTGAAACTTGATCATAGATTTGGATGCCCATTAGATAAACAAGCATGCATGCCAAATTTCGCAGTGTTCCAACCTATTTTGACCACCTTTAAGCCAAACCCTAGCGAAAACACATGACAAATTTTCACTTTTGAACAGTTTCTTATAATTGAAATTTGATCATAGATTTGAATGCCCATTTGATAGAGAAGTGTGCACAATAAATTTTGAGATGTTCCAAAAGATTTCACCCCCTTTAATCCCAACCTCAGCAAAACCATACAATCGAGTTTCACTTTTGAGTAATTTCTCAGAATTAAAATTTGATCATAGATTTATCTTAGCATTTGGTAGATAACAGTGCACACCAACTTTCACGATGTTCGAAGTTATTCGGGTCATTATTGAAGGTTGATCAAGGAAAGGTCTAAGAGATGCTATTTTTTCAGCTTTCTTGTAATTGAAATTTGAAAGAGAATTTAGGTACCCATTTGAGAGATAACCATGCATAAAAACCTTTAGGGGATTTCGAGCTATTTTGGACCTTAGTCAAACTTGGAAAAACCAAGGCCTAAAAGGTTGCACTTTTCTCCAATTTCTTAGAAATAAAATTTTAAAGTAAATTTAGTTACCCATTTAAGAGGCACACATATTTTTGTGAATTTTGAGTTATTTGGGCACTTACTTAAGGTTGGTCAAACCAAGTTCTAAGAAATGCACTTTTCTTGACTTTCTTGAAATTTAAATTTGAAACTGTATTTAGGTACCCATTTGAGAGATAATCCCTACATGTAGATTTTTTTGGGATTGCGAGCAATTTTGGACCTCGGTCAAACTTCGTCAAACCAAAGCCTACAACGTTGCATTTTTTCCATTTTCTGAACATTCAAATTTTAAAGTAGATTTAGATACCCATTTCAAAGATAGGCATGGACACCTATTTTTATGAGATTTGGAGATATTTTGGCCCTTATTCAAGGATGGTCAAACAAAAGTTGAAAAGATGCACTTTTGTTGACTTTTTCAGAAGTGAAATTTGAAAGTGGATTTAGGTACCCATTTCAATAAACAAGCATACACGCTAACTTTCATGACGTTCTGAGCTATTTCACTCCCTTTAAGTGCGACCTTAGCAAAATTGCACGATAAAGTTTCTCGTTTGACCAATTTCTTAGAATTGAAATATGATCATAGATTTAGATGCCCATTTGGTAGATAAGCGTGCATGGCAACTTTCATGATGTTGAGAGTTATTTTCAGCTCTTTTAAGATAAACCGTAACAAAACTGTACAATGGAGTTTCACTTTTGGCGTGCCTCTTAGAATGGAAACTTGATCATAGATTTGGATGCCCATTGGATAAACAATCATGCACGCCAAATTTTGCAACGTTTCGTGCTATTATTTTGACCCCTGTTAAGCCCAACCCTAGAAATTGCACGACGGAGTTTCACTTTTGTGCAGTTTCTCAGAATTGAAATTTGCTGATAGATTTGGATGTCCATTTGATAGAAAAGCTTGCACATGAACTTCACGATGTTGCAAAATATTTTCACATGCTTTAAGCCCAACATTAGCAAAACAACACAAGGGAGTTTCACTTTCCACCAATTTCTCATAATTAAATTTTGATCGTATATTTATCTGTGCATTTGGTAGATAAGAGTGCATGCCAACTTTCACAATGTTAGGAGCTATCTTGGTCCTTATTCAAGGCTGGTCAAGCAAAGGTCTAAGAGATCATATTTTTTCGACTTTCTCATAATTGAAATTTGAAAGAGAATTTAGATACGCATTTGTGAGATAAGCATGCATACAACCTCTGAGGGGATTTCGAGCTATTTTGGACCTCAGTCAAACTTGGTTAAACTAAGGCCTAAAAGCTTGCCCTTTTTTCCAATTTCTTACAAATCAAATGTAAAAGTATATTTAGATAACCATTTAAGAGATAAGCATGCACGCATATTTTTGTGCGATTTTGGGTTATTTCAGCGCTTAGTTAAGGTTGGTCAAACCTAGTTCTAAGAAATGCACTTTTCTTGACTTCCTCAAAATTGAAATTTGAAACTGTATTTAGGTACCCATTTGAGAGATAATCCCTACATGTAGAGTTTTTTGGGATTTCAAGCCATTTTGGACCTCGGTCAAACTTCGTCAAACCAAGGCCTAAAACGTTGCATTTTTTCCATTTTCTTAAAATTCAAATTTTAAAGTAGATTTAGATACCCATTTCAAAGATAGGCATGGACACCTATTTTTATGAGATTTGGATCTATTTTGGCCTTCATTCAAGGATGGTCAAACAAAAGTTGAATAGATGCACTTTTGTTGACTTTTTCAGAAGTGAAATTTGAAAGTGGATTTAGGTACCCATTTCAATAAACAAGTGTACACGCTAACTTTTGTGACTGTAGCTAGGGTTTTCACCCTAGCTTGTGCTGATGAGCACCTACTAAGGAATCTGGAATCCTTAGTAGCAGTTCAATGATGTATATGAATTAAAGAAAGAT